>RPFO01000313.1:349339-401839 GCA_009746045.1 Mesostigma viride
TCTTCATGAGATTTCGGATCTTCGCGTCCTCTCTCATCGTCATGTTCGCGTCCTAATACTACTAAGCAACATAAATGTGTGGACAACAAAACCTTTTATTAATATAAGTCCATACACCATCCATGAGATGCAAGGGTACCACCAGATGTAACCGGAGGTGCAAGTTCTCCGCCAGGCCGGGGAGGACCACGTGCGGAAAACATGCCAGAAAGAGACCCGCTAAGCCCTGAACTTCGGTCTAGTTTGCAAAAATCCGAATCCCTTTCACCCAGTCGGACCGCACGCCCTCGTGGCGTTTGTTCGTAACGAATTCGAGACCAAGCGGCTCGAACACGAGGCGCAAGTCGTCCAGCGTGGGCCTCCCCTTTCCCGCTGCCGGCTCCTCGTGCAAGAACGCTCCCAAGAACGCGTTCCTGAAATCCTTCATTTTCGTCCAACCATCCGGTTCCAATGAGACGCTAGGGAGTTTCACAAACTCGGCTGCCTTTTCGGGAGTCACGGTGCGCACGGTGGGCGAGGGGAGACAACACGGTTCGTCCTCCTCCTCGTCCGGCCTCTTGACGCGCTTCTCGACGGTCCTGAGGGCGTCCCATGGCGGCCAGCGGAGGTACTCCTGAAAAAAGTCGGTCGACTTCGACCTCTTGAAGCCGGGGTTGTAGCTGTGCACTTTCTCGCTCAGCTTCGCCCTGTGCTCGATCATCCACGCTTTCACGTCCACGGGGACGGGGACGTCGTTCTCGACCAGCCCCAAGAACAACGCGTGAAGGTGGGCGGTCCTGTACCGCTCGTCGGTCGTGAGGTTGTTCACCCCCGTCCTGTCGAAAGAGTCGATGATCTCGTTCACGAGTTCGTCCGACACGAGGTCGCCCGCGTATCTCAACAAAGCGTTTGCCACCAACGCGAGTCTCGTCTTGCCGCAAAACACGCGGAAGTCTGACAAGTCCGCCTCGCGAACCTCGCCAAAAACCACGGGGTCCCTCGAATTGTTCACCGCGAACCCCGTGGTTCTCTTTGTCCCGAGACCTCCTCCGCACGAAAACCCGTGGCGTTCGAAAAGCGCGTTCCAGAACCACTTGTCCGCGCGAAACTCGCTCGCGTGGTCGTATCTCGGAAACCCCTTGTCTTCCATGAAATCAGAAAAGGCCGTGAAAACGCGCTCCGTGGAAGATGTCAACGTCGGTCCTTTGTTGACCCGGTTCGACTCGAGAAACTCCGCAAACAGCTCGGCCCAACGGATCTCTTCTTCGTTCAAGGACCTGTACAGAGGCTGGACGAGCGCCCGGTCCATGTCGTCCAGATCGCCCAATTCGTCACGGAACTTGCGTTTGGCCATGGCGAGTGCGTTATCTTCGTATCACGAGACGACTAGAGTCGCGACTGGGAGGACGCGCGCCGCGGACGCCGCCCGAGTTCTGCGCGATCCGCACGTAGTGACGAATCCCGTATGCGAGCTTCGTGGCCAGTCGAACCTTGTCGTCCGAAAAGTGCTCGCTCCCGAGCGTGAGATTCTCTATGGCGCAGTCCGACGTAACGCCGCTGTCGTGCAGGATTTCGGCGAAACTCTCGGGCAAGAACTTCTCTCTCGCGAGCACGCGACCGCAAACGGCGAGATTGTACAAGACCACGAACTCTTCGACGGTGTCCTTGTAAGTTTCCGGCAGAGAAAACACGTATCTCTCCAGATCCGAGGACAAAGAGTCCACGCACTTGAGAAGCTTGTCCATAATACCTGTGCTACAAATAAATGGACAGGTTAGACGACCTTGTAGCCCGCGCCTACTCGGACGGGTTGTCTCTGGAACGAAACCTGCACACTCGACGACCTTCTAGAAAGCTCGGAGACCTTCTAGAACTATTCTCTCTTGGAGTGTCGTTCAATCCGTACGTGGCCAAGGTCTTGCACGGCAGCGGGTACTACGGCGGGGCGGAATCTGACAACGCCTACCCCGTGGCCATGTCCTTGTCCGACACGTCAAGCGATCCGTACGGTCCCGTACCCGAACCTTCTTCGCCGGCCGCGGCCTCCGAAGACGCGCCACCCGAAGAGACGTCCGACGAACACGACACGAATCCGATCGGCGGCGACGACACGTCCACACCCCCTCCTACGACGGACCCTCCCACTACCCCATCCAAGACCCCGGGGGGGCGGACCCACTCGTAACCGGCTTCGGCGTATCCGCTCCGAATTCATCCAAGGACGAGGAAACCCCGAAAGAAGAAACCACAGGGGGCGAGCCGGTCGCCGTATCCGAACCCGTCGTACCCGCTCCTCCCTCCGTCGACGCCGAGGGACACCCGAAATCACAAACAGTCGCGACCCCGGGTGGTAAGATGGTCGCATTTTCGGACGAACCGAAATCCTCGGACGAAACAGGGAATTTGATAGCCCCTCTGGATTCCGCGTTTGTACACGATGCAGTCAAGAACCCCGAGGATACGCCGAGTGTGCCGGAACCCGCTACAAACCACTCGTATTCCGATCTCATCCACCCCATCCTTCCGTCGGACGGCGCCTCCCCGATCCTTCCCGCCGCGAGTTCGGAGCCCCTCCCTGTCAAGAAGAACGAGGTTCCTGTCGAACGGAAGTTCGAAGACGACGTCGATCTCTGGGTATCAAAAGGCGAAACGGAGTTGGAGTCGTTACATCAACGGATGGAAAACGCTCTGGACGAACTCGAACGCAAATACATGGAAAAGATTTCGGACAAAGAAAACTCCCGACTGACGGCAGAAGGAAAAGCCGCGGCAGCCATCGAGTTCATTCGCAGTTCGCAGAGGGATTTGACGTGGGGTGTCGAATCCGCGAAGGAGATGTTTCCATTCCTCGTCGATAAGTTCGAAGCGACCGCCACACAAATCAAGCGCCTATCGGAAGACGGATTATCGCGTGTACGGAACGCGTTTCTCGAGAGGTTTGATGACAAATTCGACTCGAAAAATTACGACGCGGAAACCGAAAAACGGGTTCAGGAGAAATATAAAACCATGCAGGCATATCTGAAAAAGCGGATCAAGAACGAGATCGAGGAGACATCAGAAAACGCTGGTTCGGGAGCCATATTGTCGTCCGCCAAGTCGTACTACGAGAAGACCGGCGTCGATCTGCGAAAACTAATGGAGAAGAGAGTGGAAGCTCTGAAACGATTGGCGGAGGATGACCGCTTCTCGGCTGACGCGGCCCGCCAAAAAGTACGGGCGCAGCTCGAAAGGGACCTGAATTTCTTAAACCCGCCCGCCACCTCTGATGCAAAACCGAAAAGCGATGTCGTACCGCATGAGCAAACCGTCGTCGATGCGCCACCGTCTGATGCAAAACCGCCTCCGCCTCCGCCTCCTCTTCAGAACCAGAAACCGCCTTCGGCTCCTCCGAAGCCTCCGCCACCGAGACCCTCTTTGAAACCTATGGCACCGGGAGCTCCTCCGGTTCCTCCTTCGCAAGCAGTAACGAAACAAACGACCGACCGCTTTGGGATAATTAGACAAGGTACAAGGGTCGTCGGCGGCCCGGACATCGCCTGGCTGATGGATGCCGTCAACAACATGACCAAAGAGCAACTCGAAGACATCCGATGGGACATATACAGCAACTTACCTCCCCATCTCAAGTTGACCGACGAAGAGTGGGATGTCTATTGGGCGACCAAGAACAAACCGAAGAAAGACACAAGCGAAGTCCAAAACTCACTCAAGTCGGACGTTGAGACGAAGCAACGAACGCAGTCCGATCTCGAACGCTATGAACGAGCGGCATCGGGAGATCTGACCGCGCTAAACCCGAGCGAGAAACTGAAGAAAGAAGAATCAATCAATATAGGCCTGAACCTTCTATCGATCGCCAAACACTCGCCTCATAAATACCTCGACATGACCAAAACAATCGATCAAGCTAAGACAGAGCGCCTGGAGATTCTGCCATACAACGTGATATACAAACAAACCCTCGCACACCTCAAAGACATGGAAGGGTTGAACTACGCGGTCGACAAACTCGATCGCACTACGAAAAGCATCGAAGAGGGCAGCGAGTACACAGACATCTTTCTGACTCCCGAATCGATGCTGGGTATCGCGAGTGCCCTGAAAGACGTGTTTAAAGACAAAAACAGCCGCGAAAAACCTTCGAATTTGATTAACCAAGACAACAGTAAAAACCTCGAGCTCGCTCTAACCGGCATAAGGAACGAGCAGGTAAAGCGACCGGAAATGCGCACAAAGATGTGGACGAAAATCCCCCCCCAAAACTCTCCAAAGACGAGTATGAAAAAATCAAACAAAATGTGGAGAAGGAGATTACGATTGCCGCCATCCGGAAGCAGGCGTTGGAAAATGATGGGATCGTCAAAATCGAAGGAGAAGATGTGAAAGTGTTTCAAGATCCCCTGATTCTCCAACGCGCTACAGAGTTGTTCAAACAGACACCCGCGGCACCCCAACCGACCGAGTCAGGCGGAGGGAATGGGCCTCCCAGGGTCCCCCCACCTCCCCCCCGGCCAAAAAACAGTACCTCCCCCACCTCCCCGGTCTACCCCCCCCCTACCAGCACTGACAAAACAGCCAGTTCACCGGGCCAGATCCAAGCACCTCCCCCCCCTCCCCCTCCTCCCCCCAGGCTTGTCAAGACGCCCCCCACCCAACCCGTCACTGACAAATCCCCGGCTAAATCCGCGTCCGAAATCCCCGTAGCCCCCCCCCTCCGGATACCGTTCCTCCATCGCCTTTATTAGGGGAGGGGGGAGCGCTACAGAACCCGCCGCGAAACCTTCGGAAAAGGAGGCATCGACAGCCAGACGCAAGCCAAAAACGGAGGCACAGTGGGAAGAAACTAAAAAGAAACAAGACAAACGAGCTATCGAGAACATGTTAACTTCTGCGCGCCAAGCCCTGGTTGAACAGGAAGTCCATGCCCAAGTCGCAAAGCTTATCAAAGAGAGAGGAGGAGACGCGTCCGACGTGCCAGAGGTTTATAAGAACATCGAGATTCCCACGACACGCGCCGACGTCAAGGATGACATTCGGAAGCAGACGGAAGCGTACCAGAAACGAAAAGCCGAAGAGGATGAAAAGATTAGGAAGGAAGCCGAGCTAGTGCGCAAGGAGCAAGAGAAGGCCAATGTCGCAGAAAAGGATGAAAAGAGCGCCACCGGTTTCCAAAAAATCTCCCTACAGCCAAGACAGAGCTTCGAGGTCGGCGAAGAGGTCGATCAGCCTAACGAGACAGCCAGAAAAATAGAACAAATGATACGCGAGGGCAAGTTCGGCGAGTCCTCAGACCTCAGGCTGCGTTTGATCCGCGGAGACGGACAAACCTTTTACGAGAACCAGGTGGTTCCCGAAGATGTGCGTCTTATGCCTTGGAACATTGCAAGACTCGCCCGTGCGGTAGGCACGGAAGCGGAACCGTTCCAAAAATTTGTAAATACAAATATCGCCTATAGCACGAAAGACCCCAAGGTCGCATCCCACATGAACATCAACAGAGTGGGCAGGGATGCCATGAGATTGTATAACAACGCCGACGCCCACATCCCCGTACAGCGCGCGGTGCGCCGAAAACCGATGCCCCTGTACGTTTCTGCCCGCGGAAAGGCGTATGTCGTATGCCCGCACGCAGACGACACGGTCACGGTTCTGGATATAAACAAAAGATGCGAGTTGTTGGCGAGGTACAACGCGAGCGGCCGGGATATCTCGCCTGGATTGGACAAGTCTCACGCGGACCGGACAGGGGGTGTACTGATCAAGATCGGCCCTTCCAGGTTCGCGTATGTCGGCGCCAAGACGTACGAGTTCGCGACGATCGGCCACCGCGATATCATCGACTTCTTCGCGGACGGAGGTCGCACTCCGCTCGCCGTCGACGAGGGCGGCACCGCGTACGACCTAAAAGACCTTCGCGCGTTCGACGTCCGTACGCTTGGTACCGCGGGTCGCGACGAGTATGTGCGGATGTACTCGGAGAGGCGCGCGGAAATTCCGGGTGTACGCTTTAATGGTACTGATATGAAGGGGGACTCGGGTTCGTCGTACGGAATGCTGAACACGACGCGAAAGGATATACCGATCACGAACAGGGAGCACTTTGCCAAACAGTTCGTCCCGGTCCCGAACAGCGGCGGAGGCGACTGCTTCTACCTCGCGCTGGCTCAGGCGGATCATCTTATCAAAACCGGTCGCTCCATCCCGGACGACGATGCGCGCGAAGTCGCGCGAAAAATGCGCCGTACGATCGTGGACGGGTTTCCGCCGGAAGTGGAGGAGTACGTGGTTCAGCAGGAACGGTGGCAGAACGGGGACGCGCGCGAGCCGGCGGGCGAGATCTTGAGACGTTACCGATCCGCGCAGTCCCGCGAGGGGGAGTTCGCCGAGAGGCCCGAGATCCTAGCCGCCGCGGCCCTGTTGCGAAGACCGATCGTGGTTCATCGCGTGACGCCCGGGACGACGGTTGAGCACAGGGAGACGTTCGGGGGAGGCTCGCCTCCGGCGATCCATCTGATGTTCACGGGCCGAGCCGACAACGGGCATTTCCAGGCGCTTCGACGCGTGTCTCACGCCGCACGGTCCGCTTCCGTGTCCATGTTGGGCGAGGAAGGGGCGTACGAGGACGACGAGGGCGACATGGAGTACGGGGCGGAAGATGGCGAATCTTTTTGACATCGCTCATCGTAATAATTCTGGTTGATACGGATATGCGACACATGAAGTGCGTCCGAAAGACGAAGACGGGCCGACATTGCAACAACGCGGCGAGGAAGGGGATGAAAACGTGTCATTGTCACGGCGCGGCTCAACGTAAACCCCGCCGCAAACACCACCGCGCGCGCGCCCCTGGCGTAGACGGCGAGTCCGCACCAAAACGCATGCGCATCCACCTTCCGACCTTGGACGAAGTAAGGGCTGAAATAGCCCGAGACATTGCACAAAAGGAAGCGCAGAAGCCTAAGTCCCCATTCGACTTGAATGCTCTACCTAACGAAGCTCTCACGAACATCGTCAGCAGGTTGCCCCCATCGGACACGTCTAACCTCATGCAAGTGTCATCCAACATGGCAGAACGAGTTCCTAACTCCATGATGGACGCGGTAGACGCTCACGGATTCCAACAACTTCACGATGTAGTAAATGCGCGTAATAACGAACAAACCGCGTTACAAGAATTAAATGAAGCAAACGAACTTTGTAGACAAGAACCAACCCGTTGTAATTACAATCTTGCACGAGACAAGTTTATCGCGCATCAAAACGCCGAAGTTGAGTACCTCCGACTGAAAAAACTCGCACAAGATACAATCCAGAAGGCGAGAATCGCCGGGCGTATTTTGGAAGAGAGGGAAAGGTCCCTGCGCCCTAATGTCCGACCGTAGTTTTCGCGAGCGACTTTCGCTCCGGCCCAAGAATTTCCAGAGATAACTCGTTGCTATCACTTTCTGCACGGTTTGAGACAGGAGTCGACACGTCAGACCATCTCCGCGCGTCGAGTGATCAGCCCGTCCTTGTACACGTGCGTCCCGGTGCACACCTCTTCCGCCGCGCAAACCTTTTCGCGGTTCTGGCGGTCGAAAAGGTAGCATCGGTAGCTCACGAAGAACGCCCCCTTGGGAATCTCCGGGTCTAAGTATACCCGCAGGCCCGTAAACGTGCGCGGCTGGAGACACGGGACGATCGTCAAGCCCTCCGCGTCGAACTCCTCGTCCCCTATGACGACGCGGATCTTCGCGTCGCTCCTTATTTCCTGGACCACGTCACATACCGGCCACTTGGGAGGACAATACACGAACCACCCGGACTCGTGGTCTATCTCGAACGCGTCCAGGTAATTCACGACGTAGCGCGTCTCGGGCTCGAACGCGACACACTCGGTCCACCCCTCCCCCACCTCGGCGCGGGGGGGCGTTTCGATGACGCGGACGGCGTCCTCGTGGAAGTGAGGACCCAGTTCGTACACGGGCAGACTGTCGATGAACTCCTCGATGTCCATGTCGTCCCTTCCTCTCTTCGAAAATCGGCGGCCCTCCGCGAACGAGCGTCAAAATTAAACTTAAAGACCCTTTGGATGTTTTTTTTAATATGTTGATTAATATATTCAGGATGGCGAAGGAATGCGGTCACAAAACGGCGTCAGGAGGGCACTGTAAGATCAAAGTGGCAGACCCCAGGCGAAAGAGATGTCGATTTCACGGCCACCATTCGGCTGCATCGCGGACGAAGCGAAAGGTTCATAAGGTGCGTATGAAAGGTTTCGATCAGAATGGAAAAGAGGTAGATACGGATGACCTCTATTTCTGGTTGGAAAATCCCCGTGCCTATGTAACGGATGAGCGAGGTCGTATAATAATCCCATTTAGGGAAGAAAGCGACAGCCCGAAATTTACGCCGTCAGTCGAGGAGGCCGTAATGGGTCGAGGAGAGCCTGTCCCTATGCAATTTCGTGGGAAAGTTAGGACAGTGAATGAAGGTGGGATACATCCATGGGGTAGGCCAGCTTCGGAATGGGGGCTTGATCAGGTGGGAAACAACACAGACGGCGTCGTCATGACCACCAATCCTGTGCTTGCGGATCCTAAAAGGTCCTTAAAGCCGTTTCAACAGCTAGCACAGGCAGAGAAGAATCCCGTTCGAAAGTTCGCGACTGACACGGAATCGATTTTCGAAGACCGAGCGCGCACGCTAGCCAGTGCTGTCGGACATTTCCAAATTGGGGGTCGACGAGAACCAAATATAATGTGGTTAGAAGATACCATGAAGGAAAAACGGAGGAAGGCGCCGCAGGTAGCGCTACCGGCGTTATCGTTCCCGTCTGACGTAACGCCTATGGGTACAAAACGGCGACGTCCAGTGGAAGGGGATCAAGATATAACGTCAGGGTGGAAATTTGATGAGGCGCCTCGGAACATGCAGGATGCGGAATGGGATGCGGAGTGATCGTGTTTTGTACGGCCCTCCGCGACCGAGCGTCAGATCGTCACGGTTCCGTTCGCGAACTCGACGGAGGTCGGGACGCAACGCGGCTCGGAAATGAAACTGTACGAACCGGCGCTCGTCAAGACGTGTATCGCAGCGTGAAAGACGTCGCTTTCGTGGGAGAGTCGCAATATCCAATACGAAGCCCCGGAATACATCACCGACCAGAACATGAACAGGACTCTCCACGTCCACACCTCGCACACCGCGGCACACCACAAAGCGTACAACACCATGTAGTGCGCCACCGCGATATCCACCCCTCTGGCCACCGGATGATACGTGGAGTGGTTCACTTGCGACATGACGACGAGGGCTGCCATCCCGTACCGCATCACGAGGGTGTGCTGTATTCTCCAGGCCTCCGCGAGCGGGGCGAGATACAGCAAGGAAGTGTAATTCAGCAGCTTCATCGTATCTAAGCGGCCACACCTTTTCGGTTCGCTCGTGACCGAACGAACCTTCACATTTCACAAATTTCTTGCGCGTTTAGTATGATCACGGATGAAGTGCGGCAAGATCACGAGCACGACGCGCAAGAGGTGCGAGAACGCGGTTTCGACGAGAGGCGGCTGCCACTTGCACAGGACAGGACAAAGTACGAAACGAAGGCCGAGGGGTCACCGCGCGAGAGAATGCCTCGCGTGGCGTAAAGATCCCACGTTCGAAGATCTACGAAATGCCGAAGAATACGCGCTAATGCTGGCGAATAACGCAAATATCACAAAACTCCAACAATCGAATAATGAAGCCTTGTCATCTGGACTTCCTGGATTCCGCGACGGAATTTTAGAACGCAGGAAGGACATGTTCAATATTCAGCGGGAACGAGAGGGTAACAACATTCGAAAAGCCTTGTTGAATACGGAAGGCATCCGTGACTTTGTGTGGGACGGGCTGGGAGCGGACTCGCTGCCAACGCCGGAAGTATTGGGATCCTTCAAACCGATGGACCTTGACTTGGTGAACCCCCTCGACCTCGTAAATCACGAAGAGGTCGTCAACCAGCGACGGGTGCGACGTCGGCGCGGATCTCACGGCGCGCGTGCCAAGACGACGCGCGGCGGCCGTGGCAAGAGGAGATCCTGACCGGTATTTTCGAAGCGAATTGTGTAAGCGCGGCAATGAAGTGCGGAAAGAAGACGGCGAAAGGCGGGAAATGCGCGATCGACGTGAAGAAGGGGAGCGAGTGTCGGTTTCACGGGAAACCGAAACACCGCGGGGGAAGCGCGAAGACGAAACGGCGGCGCGTTCTTCGACACGTGGCGCGGGCACGTGGAGACAGCAAGGACTCTGCACAAACATCTTCCCGCCGAACTCGCGCGAATATATCGTTAAACGAACTCTCCGCCGACTCCTTTCGAACAGTCCCTTTGTCGGCAACCCAGCAGGGCCCTGTGGGGGCGGTTGATTTCATCCCTGAACCTCCTGGGCAAATACAACCTCCTCAAGCTTCGGCGGGGCGCTCGTCGAGCGCTCGACGACGACCCGTCCAGCGCGGGAACGGTCCGGACGGCGAGGCGACCGTCCCTATTCACCATTTGAACAGGCCGCCGAGGAGCGGAGGGTTCTATCCTCGACCGAACGACCCGGATTTGGACGACACCGCGACCTCTAGTTATACTCCCCTTCCCCAATAAGGTGTGGTGTACAGTAACCTGTCGAGTATGGTGTAAGTGGCGCGGCGTCAGTAGTGCCGTACGAGTCCCGCGCCGCGCCACTCGAGTCGGTCCGTACCTCGGAATATTCCTCGAATATGCCCTGCACCTTCGAGGCCGCCTTCGAGTGTAAAAGGTGCTGCCCTCGCCCAAACAGCCATCTCCTCACCCAAACCACTAGCAAAACCACGAAAACAAGCCGCCATAGCCATGGCCATCGCCAAACTCGAAGCCCTCCGCGAACGAGAGTTCGTGTGGCTGAAAAGCGTGACGATTTCTCAGTTCCGCAAAGAGGTGGCGCGAAAGGAACGGCCCGTCTCTCCCTCGTTCCAAGAGGAAAGCGAACTCGCGTACGAAGGCCGCCCCAAGATGTGGGTTTTTCGAGAGACGCGGTCTCACAACGTGAAGAGAGGCCTGAGCGTTTACGCAGACTCCCTGGCTATGTACAACGATCCGCCAGCACTCCCCCGAACGATGAGCGGTGGCCCCGCTTCATTCCGTGGTCCGCGGAGCCCAAAAGGGGCGACGAACGGCGCGTCTATCTCCCGGACAGGAGCCTGATGGACACGAACGTGGGGGAATACAAGGCCCAGTGCTGGGCCCTTTTACAACGAAGCACGCAGCACGAGGAGCTGATGGGATTCTTCCAAACCTCGTACGAGAGGGGCATTCCTTGGCGCAACCCCTCTCGCTCGCAGGAAGACCAGCGTTTCCTGCTGGGGGAGAACCGGCCCATTCGCGTTTTCAAGGCCGGCCCTCGCGACTGCTTGATGATGCACGCTTTCATGGCCGTGCCGGAGAGCCAGAAAGAGCTCGCCTACTCCCTTTTGGTGGATGGATACACCCCTTTGCCCGTGGCCAAACGTGCCCGCCTAACTTGAATGGTATTTTCCTATCAATTTATGAATAAAGGCTTTTTCATCCAATACACGACTGCAACATCTCATGCACTCGTAGATAGACCCGCGGCCCGTAGATACGGCGTAGTACAGCTGCAAAGTTCTCGCTAACGTCGAGAACTGGAAACTCCCAGGGGCATTGAGAGAGTGATGTTGCGTGGGAACGGCTGAAGAAGGATCATCCGGAAGTCGTGACATTCCGTCACGACTGGAAATTCCCAGGGGCATGAGAAGTGATGTGTGCGTGTCTTGTAGTGACACGTGGCACTCTTTTGATAGACCACGTCTCGTTTTGGAAGTGTTTGGTCGTTTCGTTCAGGTATAAGTACGAGAGGGTCGTTCCAAACACCGTGAAATGGTCTCTGTTTTTGTCATCTTCAGCGGCCATGTCGTCGCGGGTGGCCGCGTCGGCCATTGTAAAGTACCTTACCCCGACCGACGGGTCAGAAGAATACCCAGCCTTCCATGGAAAAATCAGGGTAACGCCCGATGGGAGTATTTCGGTGTTCGACGCTGTTGGTGCGATCGGTGTATCCGAACCGCGAAAATACTGGGAGCGTCTCAAGCAGACCCATCCTGAGGTTGTGACATTTTGTCACAACTTCAAATTCCCCGGTCCCGGCCAGCGAGAGACGTCTGTGACCGACCGCCAGGGGCTGAGTCGCATCATGATGTTGCTCCCTGGCAAGCTTGCGGCCAAGTTTCGTGACAATGTGTCTATACTCCTTGAACGATACTTGAACGCGGATCGGACTCTGGCCGAGGACATCTTGAAGCGCGCGGACGCCAAGGATGGGACCGACACGGCGTTGTCTACTCTGCAGCAGAACAATCGCATCAAGAGTTGTCTTTCTACCCGCAATTTGAACGACGCCATCAAGGGTTACCTCGACACGCACAAGGGGAGCGGCCTGATGTATCCCAAAGTTCACGACACGAACAATCTGGCTGTGACTGGCAAGACTTCTAGCGAGCTTCGCGGGATCTACAATATTGGAGGGTCGGCACGTGACCTGCTGACCGAAGAGCAGAGTGCTGGAATGAACTACATACAGGTCATCGAGGCCAAAAAAATAAGAGATTCTGGGGAAAGCCCACTCCTGGTTTCCAAGAGAGTCAGGGAAAGAATGGAACCCGTGTTCAAGGCAGACGGCCTGCACGACGCACGCGCGGACAAGGACTGCATCCAGGAGAACGTCAAGGTCATGCGCCTCAACCAGCGTCTCACGCGCGAGTCCCGCACAGCGATCACAGTCAATTAGTCACACCTAACGACAGACTGACAAGTGGGCGCGCCTTCGAAAAGGCAGTGGTTAAAAACCGTAACCTCTGGAATTCCCCAGGTCCCGGGCAGCGAGAGGCCTTTTTGCTAGCTAGTGGGTCCACTCATTGAAGCACTTTATTATTCAATCATCAATAAAGGTCCTTTATTACTCGTTTCAATCTCATCACCCTCGCATATCTAAGACCTTCGCCGCTTAGCCGTTTTGCGGGCCGTCTTCGCACGAGACAGCTTCCTCTTACGCATCTGGCTTATAAAATGGCTAGGTGCTCGAGACGTGTACAGTTTAAACGCCGCCGAGGAGGCCTTGCGCATGATGTCGTCCGCATTATATTTGTCAGGATGGAGCATCAGAGCTTTCTTCCTGTAGTCGCTGGCGGTCTTCGGATACGAGTCCATGACATTCGAGAACTTCTTGCCATACTCGTCGGCGTATATCGCCTCGCCAGGCGTGAGACCCGCGTCTTGTTTCGCTCGCTCCCAAGCGTCTTTTCCAGACTCCACCCATACAGAACGGGGCATCGGAGGTGGCGCGTTATAGTTAGAAGCTCGAGGTTGATCACGCGCTCGTCTTGCTTTTTCTCTCATCATGTCGTCAAACTTACGTTTTTCTTCAGCTTTGCGTTCGGCCGCATCGAATCCAGCTTTCGCTTTTTCCGCTCTTTCTCGTTCTGCCTTATTAAACGCGTATGGGTACTTCTGCATGAAGTCATACCACGGATATTCGAACGGTTCATGTCTGAAAATCGTTTTTTTGTGAATGTCCCAAAACTCGTTCCTGATCTGATCGAGAGGATCGGACGAATTCGGATCTATATCATTGAATGTGCGCACTGGCCCCGTTTCCTCGTCCATCCACTTCTGTCTTTGTTCCTCGTCTTCATTCCTTCGTCTCTCCCTGGCCGCCTCTCGCGCCTCTGGAGGAACGGGGGGCACATTCTGATACGCAACATCCTTCTGCGGCCTTTTTTCCGCCTCTCCTTCTTCGTCCTGTCTCGCCTTGTGCGAGAATGCCGCGGCTCGCGCCTTCTTACTCTTGGTATGCAAGTGGCAATACTTCCGCCCATTCGCGCACGTGTTTTGGCACGCCGTCTTGCGCACCGTCCTCCCTTTACACTGCATTTTCGTATGCTAAAATGCTTACAAAAAAAACCTTCGAGCTACGAAACTGGCAGTGTTTCCAACTCCTTGTTCTAGTGGGGCTCAGTCATTGTATAAGTCAGAGTGCATGATGTTGAGAGTTTTCAATTCATCACAAGTTCCATTTATTACAGAAATAAGTACAATCAATCAATTCCCAAGTCCAATACCCAAGTCCAAGTCCAATACCCAAGTCTACAGCTCGCCCACGGGCGTGTACGAGAACAGCGCCGTCGCCTTGTCCCGCAAGTTAGCCACCCTATTCTGAATAGCGGCAGCACCAGAGCGACCCGCGGAAGCGCAAGCCCGCACCACAGTGCTCCTCGCGAAGAAGCTGAACTCCCTCGCCATCGTAGCGTAGTCCCGCCGGCGGTCCTCGGGCACCAGAGGAAGCAAGTCCCTCAAGACGTGCTCGTTCAGAGTCGCCAGAGCCAGCGCCTGCGTGCGCAACGCCGCGCGCTGGTCGATGCGAGCCGCCATCTCCGGAGACGAGGGCGCGATCTTGGCCAGGCAGGCGTCCACCGCGTCCCTCTCGGCCCTGACCGCCTTGCAGGTCCCCGCCAGCACGCACGGCTGCCTCCACCCCTCCTCGATCTGGGCGTTGCGGATGTTCCTCCAGATGGCCTCCTGCTCCTTGTCCTCGGCCTTGTCGAGCGGCACCTTGGTGGGCATCTGCCCCCAGCACTTGGCGGGCGTGACCACCACGAGGGGGTAGACGAGCTTGGCCTCCTGCTCCGGGTCGATGTTCTCCACGCGCGCGGGCTTCCTGTCCTCCCCGGGCAGCAGGAGGAGCCTGTCGACCTTGTGCTGCTCGCCCGCCGGCGTGGGGAAGACCCTGGCTGCCGGGTTCCTCGTGAGCAGCGCCCTGACCTGCGCGGAGTGCTGCCTGGGCGCGTGAACGGGCACGTCCCTGTTGATGAGCACGTGGTTGGGGAGGATCTGCCTCGGCTGCTGCGGCTGCTGCGGCTGCGGCTGCGGCTGTGCGAGGACGGGGCTTCTGGCGGCCATGGCGGTCGCGGCGACTTGCATCCTGGCGAGGTTCTGCATCCCCTGCGCGAAGAGCTTGACTGGCGGCAGGAGCGGGGGCCCCGCGGGCCTGGGCACGACTTGGGGCAGCTTGGGCACGCCCACGACGGTCTGCGGGTTGCAGGGCACGCCCACGGCGACGGAGATGACCGTCTTCGCTCTCTTTGCCGCCACCACCGCGGGCACGATGCGGTAAACGAGCTCCTTCCTCCCGTCCGGGTGCACGACCTCCATGGTGACGGCTCCCTCCGGCAGCGAGAGGATGGGCGTGGGCGCAGGGGCCTGCGAAAGGGCTGGCGAAAGGGCCGGGGCGGGCAAAGGCGCGGGCGCCATCTCCAGGGGTCGTTTTGGCCTCTGCGCGTTGAGGTTGACGTTGGCGTTTGCCTGCGTCTGCGTCTGCGGCTGCGTCTGCGTCTGCGTGGGCGCGGGCGTGGGCGCGGGCGTCCGCTTGTTGTTGTTGTTGTTTGCAGCCCCCGTGCCCGCCTGGACCGCCTTGATGACCTCGGGCACGATTTTGAGCGTGGCGAGCGCGGTGGCGGCCTCCTTCTCGTCGTCAGAGAGGTTCAGAGAGTGCATTTCCGGGATCGCAAGGAGTGCCTGATCCTTAGCCTTAGTCTGAGCCTGAGCCTGAGCGGCCTCGCACAAAACGGAGAAGGCGTCCATGTCTGTTGTGTAGGAGTGTTGGCTATGGCTGTTCGTGTGTGCGTGTGCGTCTGTGCGTGTTCCTTGCGCGTTGGAGTGTTTTTGTCCTTTCCCGTGGGTCTCGCGTGTGGTGGCTGGACCAATGGGCGCTCGGCGCGCGGTGGTCGTAACGGTCTTTCTGCCCCGCGTCCCGGCCTGTCCAATGGGCGTGCACGGGATCTCGTAACCGCCTGCGCGTGTCGTGTCCGTTCCGTCCTTCTCGGTCTACGAGTGGCGGCTGGCGGCCGGTGGTGACGCACGGGATCTCTTTCCGGATCCGCTGACAAGATCTCGTGGCGGGCCGCGGGAATCTTCTAGAAGTTTCCAGCGGGCGCGACGCCATCCGTTTTCGTCCAATGGGAGCGCACGGGAATCGAGGCCGGTCCGCGTAGAAAGTGCGTGGTCCCCTCGGACTTGGCCATCTCACTCACGCATCACAGCTATCGTTCTTCCTTGCTTTCTTTCTGGCTATGGCTTCCTCCGCCCGTTTCCTGTATTGCAACAAGTGCAACCTGGCGTTCCCCGAGTCTTATTTCGTGTCCGCCCGCTTGGCGAACGGGTTCACGCTGGCGTGCCTTTCTTGCCGCGAAACTCAGAACAAGCAGGCCCGCCTTCGCAAGGCCCGCGCGAAGGAGATGCAGCGGGACGAGGAGGAGGACTACGAGAACGTGCCCTCCTTCAGCTACAGCTCCTCTGAGGGCGGCTCCTCCGAGAAAGGGGATCAGGAGGAGGAGGTTTCCTCTGTTGTGGCCGCTGACGCCGTTTCCGAGTCGTCTTCTGACGCTGAGTCGGAGCCGGCTCGCCTCCCTTCTCCTCGCACTCCGTGCGCCCCTTGCATGCCGGCTCCTTTCCGCCGCTGCCTTCGCGTGAAGGGCAAGAACCCGCACCTGCGCCCTCACGACGGGATGGGCGCTCGCGTGAAGGACAGCTCTCGCCGCGAGTTGCGCGGCTGCCGTCGCCGTCTGTCTCCCTACTTCCGCGGTTCTCCTCCCAAGTCTTCGGAGGCGCACGTGCAGGACGACGAGGTGCTCGGTTGGGGCGCCTTCGAGGGTCCCGTGAAGGATCTTTTGAGCGAGTCCCGCATCCAGCGCAGCGACCGCGAGATCCGCGAGGCTATCGATCTGATGGCCGCCGAGGAGGAGAAGTCTCTCGCTCCCGCCCCCGCTCCTTGCGCTCTGGAGGAGGAGGATATGTTTTCGGCGATGGGCCCCTTCCGCGTGGAGGACATGGACCTGGACCTGGACTTGGAGCGTCTGGGCGAGGACCTTTTCTGCGACTTCCGTTTGGGCGCTCTTTCCTTGGAGGACATTGCTGGGCTCGAGAAGGTGGAGAAGGAGCGTTGGTTCCTCCCCTTCGAGCTGAAGAATTGAAGTCCTCGGGCCGTTGTTTTGCCCTTTCCACGGGGCTTGCTTGCCCCCATGTATGATAATAAAGTACATTTCCTCCCATTTGATTGGCTCCAACTCATGTGCACTAGGTAGTTCCGCGGCCTCGCGTATCTGTACTAGGAACTTGCTACACCCGCCAAATCCGAGCGATCCGATTGGCTGCTAGTAGACGTACTTGGAGTATCTACCAATAGGGATAGCATCACCAGCATCACCACTTTGACTCATTTCACACGGGAATGGTGATGGTGACGCTGGTGATGCTGATTTTTACGTTTCGGAAATAGTGGAGACCATTTTATTCTATGGGAAAGTTGCACTCAATTTTATGGTCAGCGATGGAGTATAAATTATATGACCGTTGCATTCAAAATTTTATGGTCAGCGATGGAGTATAATTTATATGACCGTTGCATTCAAAATTTTATGGTCAGCGATGGAGTATAATTTATATGACCGTTGCATTCAAAATTTTATGGTCAGCGACAGAATATTAATTCTGGCATATGTCATCACGAAATGGAATTGGATTGAAATATGATACACTTCTCCCATAGAATAAAATGGTCTCCACTATTTCCGAAACGCAAAAATCAGCATCACCAGCGTCACCATCACCATTCCCGTGTAAAACCCTGAACAATGGTGATGCTGGTGATGCTATCCCTACTGGATAATACTTCAAGTATCTAAACAACGTCCAATCAGAATACGCCATTAAAACCTCTTGCCCCATGGCTAGGAGATGCTAGCAGATGTCTTATCAGTAGCAACCACTGGGAACGCTGCAACTGTCCTTTTACGCTGCGGCTTCTCAAGGACTTGGCGTTCTTCAGCGGACTTGCGCAGCCGCATCTTTCGTTTCAGGACCTCCTGTTCTGACCGCGGCGGCCTCGTGCGCCTCCAAGCGGGGTAGACGTTCCTGTGGTGCAGTTTCTTCAGCGTCTCCTCCACCGACTGCGAAGGGCCCCGCTCGGTGTACATGTGATCGATGTACCACTCTTTGCCGTAGGTTTCCCACGCCATCCCCCCCTCGAACCGGTCCTCCAAGTGGCGGATCAAGCCCGGCATGTCGATCCCCAGCGCATCTCGCACCTCGTCCCTGCTGAAAACGCCGAGTCGTTTGGTGGCGCACAGAAACAGGTGCTCGAAGACGACTGTCTCGGGATTGCACACGATGCATTCGTCTCTGTGAACTTTCGGGTGTAGCTCGCAACCCTCGATGGCGCACTCGGAACAAGGTGTGGCGAATCCGTGGGGGCACGCGTCTTTACGGATATACTCGCACTGGCCGATGCCGCAAACTTTGCACGCGTACTTGGCCTCGTGGTCACACACGTATTTCGCTGTTTGAGCCCAGGAGCTCCCCCACTCGGGGTTACTCTTCCTCGAGGAAGCCATGGCGTCTCTCTCTCTCTCGCTCTCACTATCTCTGTCCCCCTCCCCTTTCATGCCCGGAGAAAGGGACGCGCGCCTTCGCCAGCCTTCCAGAAACGCCTCTGCCGGTAGTATCCGCCAATAGAAACGCGAGGAATGCGACCCCGTGAGTCGCCACGCGGAACCTCCTAGAAGCGCGCGCCGACAGCGGGTCGTTCGGACCCAGCGAGCCACCGTGGACGCGCCGCGCCAAAAGGCCCGTGAGTCAGCACGAGGAACTTTCTAGAAGCGCCGCGCCGGACGCGGCCTTTCCGGTCCCGTGAGTCAGCACGCGGAACCGGACCGGAGTTTCTAGAAGCGCCGCGCCGGACGCGGCCCACCCGTGGATGGACCAATCCCGTGCGTCCGCCGCCACCCGTGGAAAATCACAAAGACTGTGGACAGCCACGGGGAAGCCATCTCACGCAAGACCAACCAGCGAGCCAGAAAACAAACGCCTTCTCTTTTCACGACATAGCCATGGCCATCACCACGCGCTCCATGGCCTCCATGCGCAGGCGCTCCTCGCGCAAGCCGGTGCCAAAGCTGCGAGACGGATTCGTGCAGTTCATGGTGGGCGCCCACCTGGCCAGGAAGCAAGCGCCCCTCCGCAAGCGCAAAGCCGTCAAGGGATGCCGCCTCCGCTGCTGCGACCCCAACGCCGTCCTCTGCCCCTCCTCGCCTCTGCCGGAGGAGCGCGAGTACGGCATCACCGACCTGGTCCCCGACCCTGACGAGTCCGTGGCCCCCTTCGACTACGAGCAGGCCGTCAGAGACCACTACCCCTGCGACAAGTGCCACCAAAAGGGCCCGGACAGCATCTTGATGCGACACAACCCCAGGAACAAGATGGGCTCCATGGACGACATCCTCTGCGAGGAGTGCCTCGTCTCCTGCATCAGCATCATCATGGACGAGGGCAGGGACTCCGAGTACCGCAAGAAGTACATGTCCCAGTGGATCAGGGTGCCCGTGCCCAAGCCGGAAACCAGCCGCCCGCTCGTCCCGCTGGAACAAGGGGGGCAGTACAGGTGCCGCGAGTGCAAGACCATGCCAAACAAGGTCGCCTTCCGCGTCCTGCACAAGGAGGGGGACACCGAGCCAGGGATCTACTGCGAGCCCTGCGTCAACAGGCAGGTCGTGGCCATCATGCGCAAAGGAAACCACCAGGACTTCGACCCCATGGTCGCCAGCTGCGAGGACGTCCTGCGCCGCTTCAAGCTGGACGAGGACTTGGCGCGCATCTGCTCCTCCCTCGCCCCCTCCTACAACTTCCCCTACTACGACCAGTGGCCGCCCGCGAGGTGCGAGAGCTGCAAGCGCGAGTTCGAGCACCACGCCATGTCCGCCTACATGATGTACATCCCTCAGGAGGGCACCATGGGCGTGGCCTGCCACTTCTGCGCCAGGAACGTGCACAGGAAGGCCCTCATCAAGTTCGACGGATACAGCTTCGACAACCGCTTCAAGGCGTGGTACCAGGACGGAGAAAACAACAAGCTATCCGGGTTCGTAGCGCCCCTCACGGACATCACCACCCTCCTGGGCGTGCACGCCATCGGCGCCCCTGTGCCGGTCGACTACGATTAAACAGCCTCATTGTATCAGTAGCCACAAGTGCACACATAGCCCAGCCCTCATCAATAGACAAGTCTCTGCCTGTAAATTATTAACTTGTAATGAAAAAACGATTCGTGCATGCCCACATCTCATGCAGTGCCACGGGACTTAGAAAAATCCCGTGGCACACAAAAGATAGGGGGGAACATGGGGTCACCCTCGCGGAGCGTAGCGTCTTGTCCTGCATGGCAGTCCAAAGACGGGAGAGAGAGTGGATGCGGTGCTCAAACTGGGCTGGGACCACTAGGTCGTCCAGCAACATCTGGATGTAGTTCGTGACAGGTTTCCCTACCCTTTTGGGAATGCCCTCGGGGCCAGGCCATGTCAGAATGTGTCGCCCTGGCTGGCCAAGCCGCTGGGGGCCGGCCAGACCAAGGGCGGTGTCGACCTGGCTGGTGCGAGCAAGGTGTCCTACAAATGCTATCCTACGCTGCCTAATCTCGTCCGAAATACGAGGCATGCCATGATACAAAGACTCTGATGACGGACGCTCGGAAATTAATTAATTAATTAATAGACACGTGACTGCGTCACGTGAGCATAAGTCCTCAGTGGGAGGGGAACATGGGATGGAATGGATGGTATAAGCTATCTAGGTCCTAGTTACAGGGGTGTGGGCACCGCGGCCCGAATCGCTATGAATGCCATACTTGGTCACACGCGGAGTCCCCACAGGCTTGGGGGTGGTCTCCTTCATTACTACTTGCCATCTATCCTTGCGCACCATCTGCCTCCATATTACAGACAAACCAGGAGGCTGCCCGGGGGTGAGCCCGTCACGTCTAGTGTAGCACATGTCCATGCCGAGTCTATCACGACGCTCGGAATTAATTAATTAATTAATAGACGCTCGGAAAACCCTACGTTAAGGACCTGTCGGAGCATCCTGTGAACCGTGCCGTCTAGCCTAGCTGCCAGTTTGGGTGTGAGTGTCCACGCCTCGGCGCCATACGAGAGCACCGTGAGGACGAGGACCTTGAAGAGCATGCGCTTGCGGTGCTCACCCAGGCCCTTCGAGCGCCAGTAGGTGTTGAGCGAACGGAGCTTGGCCCAGGAAAGGCCGATGCGGGTGTCCACATCGTCGGCAGTGTCAGGAAGCCAACTCCCCAACAGCTTGAAGCGGTCGCGGAACGGGACCTCCGTCCCGTCGAGCAGGCGCGGCAGCGGTGGTGTACTGGAGGCCCCAATCACCATCGCCTCAGTTTTGACACTAATCTCCAACCCCACCGCCCGCGCCTCCAGGCCCAGGCAGTCCAGCCAGGTCTGAATGTGCTCGGGGCTCTCGATGAGGGTGGTGTCATCCGCATAAATCAGGTCGGCAAGGCGGTAACCAGGTCTAACAACGGAGATATGTTACAATTTAATTTTTAATTTAATGTACGTGTCCACCTGATCTGTGCGAGCCAGGTGCTCGGCTAGGCCCAGGCGCCTGTGCCTACTAAGAATCTGGGAAACATATCAAGGAGACAACCAGCGCAGGCCCGAAATGGGTAGAATCCGGACCATGGTAGCTCGAGCCTGATGTTATCTTGTCCGCGTTTTCGAGTCGTTCAGGATGCATGATGAATATGAATGGATATGGAAATGTGTAGCCTTGTGCATTGAAATTATGGCTGGCTTACGTGTAGAGCGACTAGATGGCCTAGACGGTGGGACCGGATCAACAGCTTGCTTGATCAGGGCGTGTGTTTCGAGCCTAACTGGCCGGGAGTGTCTGTAGTGGTGAGCACCATTGCTGCGATCGCTCTTGATCCCACCGGATTTACGAGGAAATACCCGCAAATGGAAAACCACTGAAAAGGTCTAGCTAGTCAGTCATTACGTTAGCCATGCCATGATCGGATGTACGTTTCCAAATGTCCAAGAACTGCACACGGTGCAAAGGCAAAAATCCGGAGGACAGCACTTTCAAATGTGCGGCAGAAACCAAAAGCCCGCGTATGCCAGAAAACAACATCGTGCAGTTGGCATTACGTGTTGGCTAAACCAGTGTACAAAGCCTCATTGCTAATGTGCAAACTGAAGGGGTGGGTGGGTGGGTGGGTGGGTGGGTGGGTGGGTGGGTGGGTGGGTGGGTGGGTGGGTGGGTGGGTGGGTGGGTGGGTGGGTGGGTGGGTGGGTGGGTGGGTGGGTGGGTGGGTGGGTGGGTGGGTGGGTGGGTGGGTGGGTGGGTGGGTGGGTGGGTGGGTGGGTGGGTGGGTGGGTGGGTGGGTGGGTGGGTGGGTGGGTGGGTGGGTGGGTGGGTGGGTGGGTGGGTGGGTGGGTGGGTGGGTGGGTGGGTGGGTGGGTGGGTGGGTGGGTGGGTGGGTGGGTGGGTGGGTGGGTCACAAGTCGATCACAACGGTCCGAGCCCCGCCAAAATGCAGCCTCGTAAGAAGGACCCGAAAAGGGGCGCAAAATGATATTTTTGGTGTGTGCGTGCACGACGGTGACCGAATTCCCACCGACAGGCATGGCGACCTGGCAGGCTATCGTGAGCGCCTAAAAAGGCAGTATCGAGGCTGGAAATTTTAGTGTATGCTCCTACGAACAAGAGGATAAACATGGGTAAATATTACTACCCTTCAAGGGTAAAATATTAAATTAAATTAAATTATAACATGGCTCCGTTGGGAGATCATGTAGCACATATTCCCTTGGATGGATGGACCTGGGGGCAAAGCCGCGCAACCGAACTAATATAACTCTAAGCTGAGCTAATCTAGAAAACCCTACCTATTCTACTCAGCAAAGCGCCCCTTCCGCTTGGGGGGAGGGGGCTTGCCGGCCACAGCAGGGGCGGGCGTATATGAGCCTCAGTGCCACAATTGTCTTCCACCTCTTCTTGTTCTGCATAGCAGTCCAAGCAAGAGAGAGGGAGTGAATGCGATGTTCAAACGGGGCTGGGACCACTTATAAGGTCAGCCAGCAACTGCTGTGGGTAGGTCATGACATGTTTGCCTACCTTCTTAGGTATGTCCTTGGGGCCAGGCCAGGTCAGGATATATGCCGCCCTGGCTGGCCAAGCCGCTGCCAGGGGCCGGCCAGACCGAGGTCGGTTACCTGGCTGGTGCGAGCAAGGTGTCCTACGAATGCTATTATCCTACGCTGTCTAATCTCGTCCGAAATGCGAGGCATGCCCTGGTACAAAGATTCTAAAGACCTATGCGTGGAAAACCCTACATTCAGGGCCTGACGGAGCATCCTCGTTACTGTGCCGTCTAGCTTGGCCGCTGCAGCGTGTCCGTGAGCGTCCATGCCTCGGCGCCATAGGTGAGCACCGTGAGGACCAGGACCTTGAGGAGCATGCGCTTGCGGTGCTTGCCGAGGGCCTTCGAGCTGTGCCAGTAGTAGGTTTTGAGGGAATGATGCCTATCCCAGGCCAGGCCGTAAAATATTACCCTTGTTTTTTCTCAGGCGACAGGCGCTTTTTACGGCTACGGATTACTATAGTACCATGGGTAAAACATGAAGGGTACTCTATTTTTACCCGGATTTTAATTTTTACCACATTTGACCCATGACGTTTTACCCCCAAAAAGGGGATGAATTGCCGGTAATAATGGGGTAATAATTAGTACTTTGCTGAGTTACTAGTGTAGTTTTCCTGAGTAGTACTGTAGTTAGGATTTTCTAGACTAGACAGCTTAGAGTTAGCTTAGTTCGATTACGTGGCTTCGCCCACCTCCACCCATCCAGCAAGGAATATGTGCTACATGATCTCCCAACGGAGTCATGTTAAAATTTAATTTTTTTAAATTTAATCATTAATACCCGGCCCCTGTTTCCCCTATATATCTTTACCCGCACTCATTTCCCTAGTGCTGCATTCAACTGTAGATCAATGGCCTAAGCCAGACGTAGTGACTGTGAGATCAAGTGACTGTTAGCGTTCCTGAAGGCATCATCATAGTTGTTGTTCTCCTAACATGCAGTAGAATTCGAATCTATAAATATTCGGGTCAGCTCGGGTTATACGTAAAAAAGGCCCATATTTTAGACTAGCTGTGGACATACTGCATGTACATATATTGAAGGACGTCTTGGGGAGACGTCTATTGTATATCATGGGAGATAACGGCAGGCTCACGCTACCATATGTTCCGGATGAACTCCCGATTTCTGGCCTGCGTTGGTTGCCTCCTACTAATCGATATCAATATGGGGAATTCAGTACTGCTCCGTGGTCCCCCAACGGGGTCACGATACTAATTGATTGATTATACGTAGAAACACATACAGCGGCCGCACCACAGAGGTGCAGCTTTACGGCCGGGGACACGTATAATTGTCCGGCCGATCCCCGCCTGACTGAGTCATCGATACATGAATAATTACCTGGCGATGACTGTGTCTAACAATTGATTTCTGGGACTCTTGTTGAGACATCAATGCCTTCATGCAACTTGCTTCACTCTTCGTAAAAAGTGAGCTGTGATCGTTTCATTAATTCATGAATGGCGGGCGCCCTACTAGCCGCATGTATATATATTGCATGAAGAGCTACTAGTTACTACCGGAGGCGCGTGATCGAATCGACGGATCTTACTTAGTGCAGTCTCGTGACTCCTCTACCGACAATCGCCCGGCAGCAAAGAATTTTACCAGGCAGGTAGATTGGGCTTTAGTCTAGATGTTATTGAGCCATTTGAAACAAACGCAGTCCCACTAATAACCGTCCGGAATACAACGCAAGGCTTGGGTATACCCACAAGTACTCGAAACACACGCCCTGATCAAGCATGCTGTTTACGGCCCCACCGTCTAGGTCATCTAGTCGCTCTACACGTAAGCCAGCCATAATTTCAACGCACAAGGATACACATTTCCATCACCATTCATCTTCATCATCCTGAACGACTCGAACACGCGGACAAGATAACGGCAGGCTCGAGCTACCATGGTCCGGATTCTCCCGATTTCTGGCCTGCGCTGGTTGTCTCCTTGATACCCAAATAATTATGTCTCCATTGACGCCACTAGGCCTGTGGTGTTCAGGCAAAGGCCGAACCAGGTTGGAGTCCATTAGTGACGACAAGTGTGCACGATTCTAGTTGTGGCTGGGGAAGTGTACACACTGGACCAGAAATGAAGGCCAGTGGGGTACGGATAGACAGGTGGACAGCCTAGAGCTTTTAGGGAAGCCATCACTACGGACATTGAAACCCTACCGTACTTGGAATCCTGGTTGCGAAGCCCGCGTTCGGAGTTTGGTCTTTGCTGACATGGCAAGAGAGACACGTGCAGTCCGACACAATCCACAGTTCAAGACTTAAATCAAGACAGGACGAGCCAGCAAACCGATGCTCACAAATGGCGGTCTAATAGGCCGCTGCCGGGCAAGACTGCATGGAAATTTCCTGGAGGTTTGCTGGAATTTTGTGATAGCCTAAGCTGCGCATGCCCGCCTATTTCAGGGCAAAATGACTGCACGTTCCGTTCTAAGATGGGGTGGCTTTTATCGTCGCGTACATTCGCATTATGGTCCTTGCGGCCATGGCACAAGCTCAGTGCGAACGTTCGGGAGCAACGAAGTCGTCGTGCTAGCCGGGGTGCGAACGCCAATGGGATCCTTAGGTGGTTCTTTAGCAGTGATGACGGGGCCTCAGTTAGGCTCCATTGCAATCCGTGGTGGGTGAGGGGTCTTTTCCACGGGATTGTTGTTGGCACTGTCTTTTTCCGTACGATTCTGAGTTACTGGTAAAGATGCCAGCAATTTGTCAAAATGTCGAATACTCGAGCTGACGGCCCCTCCTTGTGGCATTGTCAGAGTTTCTATCTCTCCTTACTCTTCCCCAATTGCCCCGCGGGCACGCGGTTGTCATGACAACCAGTGAGGTATTCGGACTTGATGTCACGCTTAGCCATGTCTGCCGCTGCCTTTGGCTGTGGGGTCTCCCAAAACAGGAGCCTTGGCAAAATCGGGCGTCGATCCTTCCTCCGTTGCGGAGGTGTTAATGGGCAACGTCCTCACCGCCGGTGTGGGTCAGGCTCCCGCGAGGCAGGCCGCTTTGGTAAGCGAGCACCCTAAGATTTCACGCGAACACGCTCCGCATGCTGGCAAAATCATGGAGGATGGAGTTGCACCAGACATGTTTGCAACCTGCTGGAGCTCTTTAAGCTCGGTCTTCAGTCCTGGCTAGCGATAATCATCGGGGAAACGCTCATGAATTGTGCCCTTTGGGTCAGTTGTGCTCGGTGGGTAAGTTGTGCTCGGTGGAGGCCGACCACGTGGCTGCACTAAAAGGATTATGACCTCATCTCATCATCTCATGGCCGTCTCGGCCTGCCCCTCCTATTCACCATAGGCCTACCTCTGCTAGTCTGTGTGCTAGCAGATGGCAAAGAAATACCGTGCCTCGAAATAAGTCATGAGCCTGCTTCCGTGCCACTTTTCAAAAGGCTACCTGGCCTGCGTGGGCTACTGTAGTCGATTCCAGGTGCATGTGATTTTGCAAGCAGCAGGAGCTGATGGACAAACTAGCAAACAGTTTCAGTCACCGCCACCCTCTGTTCCCTGTGTATGCTAATGAACTTGTGTGTTTGTGCGTACGGTCTGTGCGCCAGCTGCGTTGTCATTCTTGCTTCGTCCCCAAAGGGCCGGGCCATAAAAATACTCACATGGAATCGCTCACGTCATGCCCTCGGCCCCCGGAAACCCCTGCGTACCCATAGCACGATGTAGGGTGTTCAGCGCTGCTTGTATTGAACACACTGTAATGTCGTTACAATGAGCCCTGTGTGGGCTCTTTTGAGGAGCCTGTCCTCAAGCATGCAATTTGGCTCGGCCCCGCATTCGCCAGGTTTTCTGCTGAGTGCAAGGTGGCGTCGCTGCAGTTTGTGATTGAACCTGGTCCACCCATGCACACCCTGGAAGTCGTCGCCCGGTTGAGAAAAGGGAGCCAGCCAAGGGGGGGGGTGAAGCTGTGACGAATCACGGGTCACGGCCCATGCAGCGGGTGTTGTCATGGTGTCTATCAGGGTGTCTAACACTGCCTTCGGGTACTGGTTGTGAAGCAGGACACCGCTGTTGTCCGCGCCGTTCTATACCTTGTCTAGTAGTAATAAAGTATCAGTAAGTAGTGAAGTAACTCTTGTATGTGTGTGCATGGCTGCGGGTGGTGAGGCGCCCCCTGGTGTACTGTATCACCATTCTGCCCCCCATTCTGCCCCCCATTTGGCCCCACATTCCACCCCCCATTCTGCCCCACATTCCACCCCCCATTCTGCCCCACATCCTGCCCAACATCCTGTCCCACATCCTGCCCCACATCCTGCCCCACATCCTGCCCCCCATTCTGCCCCACATCCTGGCCCCCATTTTGCCCCACATCCTGCCCCCATTCTGCTCCACATCCTGCCCCCATTCTGCTCCACATCCTGCCCCCCATTCTGCCCCACATCCTGCCCCAAATTCTGCCCCATATTTTGCCCCATATTTTGCCTCACATCCTTCCCCCCCATTCTGCCCCACATCCTGCCCCACATCCTGCCCCACATCCTGCCCCCCATTCTGCCCCACATCCTGCCCCACATCCTGCCCCCATTCTGCCCCACATCCTGCCCCCCATTCTGCCCCACATCCTGCCCCACATCCTGCCCCCATTCTGCCCCACATCCTGCCCCACATCCTGCCCCACATCCTGCCCCACATCCTGCCCCACATCCTGCCCCACATCCTGCCCCCCATTCTGCCCCCCATCCTGCCCCATATTTTGCCCCATATTTTGCCTCACATCCTTCCCCCCCATTCTGCCCCACATCCTGCCCCCATTCTGCCCCACATCCTGCCCCCATTCTGCCCCACATCCTGCCCCCCATTCTGCCCCCCATTCTGCTCCACATCCTGCGCCACATCCTGCCCCACATCCTGCCCCACATCCTGGCCCACATCCTGCCCCACATCCTGCCCCACATCCTGCCCCACATCCTGCCCCACATCCTGCCCCACATCCTGCCCCACATCCTGCCCCACATCCTGCCCCCATTCTGCCCCCCATTCTGCCCCACATCCTGCGCCACATCCTGCCCCACATCCTGCCCCACATCCTGCCCCACATCCTGCCCCACATCCTGCCCCACATCCTGCCCCACATCCTGCCCCACATCCTGCCCCCCATCCTGCCCCCATTCTGCCCCCCATTCTGCCCCACATCCTGCGCCACATCCTGCCCCCCATTCTGCCCCACATCCTGCCCCACATCCTGGCCCACATCCTGCCCCACATCCTGCCCCACATCCTGCCCCACATCCTGCCCCACATCCTGCCCCACATCCTGCCCCACATCCTGCCCCCCATTCTGCCCCCCATTCTGCCCCACATCCTGCGCCACATCCTGCCCCCCATTCTGCCCCACATTCTGCCCCACATCCTGCCCCACATCCTGCCCCACATCCTGCCCCACATCCTGCCCCCATCCTGCCCCCATTCTGCCCCACATCCTGCCCCACATCCTGCCCCACATCCTGCCCCACATCCTGCCCCACATCCTGCCCCCCATTCTGCCCCCCATTCTGCCCCACATCCTGCGCCACATCCTGCCCCCATTCTGCCCCACATCCTGCCCCACATCCTGCCCCCATCCTGCCCCACATCCTGCCCCCATCCTGCCCCCCATTCTGCCCCCCATTCTGCCCCCCATTCTGCCCCACATCCTGCGCCACATCCTGCCCCACATCCTGCCCCCCATTCTGCGCCCATTCTGCCCCCATCCTGCCCCCATTCTGCTCCACATCCTGCCCCCCATTCTGCCCCACATCCTGCCCCACATCCTGCCCCCATTCTGCCCCACATCCTGCCCCACATCCTGCCCCACATCCTGCCCCACATCCTGCCCCACATCCTGCCCCACATCCTGCCCCCCATTCTGCCCCCCATTCTGCCCCACATCCTGCGCCACATCCTGCCCCCCATTCTGCCCCACATCCTGCCCCACATCCTGCCCCCATCCTGCCCCACATCCTGCCCCCATCCTGCCCCACATCCTGCCCCCCATTCTGCCCCCCATTCTGCCCCACATCCTGCGCCACATCCTGCCCCCCATTCTGCCCCATATTTCGCCTCACATCCTGCCCCACATCCTGCCCCGCATGCTGCCACACATATATCACCCAACGTGACCATGCCATGGCGTGTGCAACAACGCGCATGCACGCCACAGGGGGCGGGCCTACCTGCCTCCACCTCGTGCACAACCGTCAACAAGATGTGCGCGTCGGGCATGAAAGGTGCGTCAGCAGGCCGTCCTCACCTTTTATTTGTTCATTCGTTAAAAAAATAATAGATAATAATAAAAATCTATTGTGTGTGTGTCTGTGTGCGCGCCTGTGTGTGTGTGTGTCATGCCCCTCGTTTTGTGTCAAGGCACCCCTTCTACTTTGTGTCCGCGAGCACAATAGATACAAGTTTGGTCTCCCACGTACTTTATGAAGCCGGCAAGCACAAAATATATAAGTTTGATCTCCCACGCACTTCATGAAGCCGGCGAGCACAAAATATATAAGTTTGATCTCCCACGTACTTCATGAAGCCAGCGAGCACAAAATATATAAGTTTGATCTCCCACGTACTTCATGAAGCCAGCGAGCACAAAATATATAAGTTCGGTCTCCCACGTACTTCATGAAGCCGGTGAGCACAAAATATGTAAGTTTGATCTCCCACGCACTTCATGAAGCCGGCGAGCACAAAATATATAAGTTTGATCTCCCACGCACTTCATGAAGCCGGCGAGCACAAAATATATAAGTTTGATCTCCCACGTACTTCATGAAGCCAGCGAGCACAAAATATATAAGTTCGGTCTCCCACGTACTTCATGAAGCCGGCGAGCACAAAATATATAAGTTTGATCTCCCACGCACTTCATGAAGCCGGCGAGCACAAAATATATAAGTTTGGTCTCCCACGTACTTCATGAAGCCAGCGAGCACAAAATATGTAAGTTTGATCTCCCACGTACTTTATGAAGCCGGTGAGCACATTAGATACAAGTTTGGTCTCCCACGCACTTCATGAAGCCGGCGAGCACAAAATATATAAGTTTGGTCTCCCACGTACGTCATGAAGCCGGCGAGCACAAAATATATAAGTTTGATCTCCCACGCACTTCATGAAGCCGGCGAGCAAAAAATATATAAGTTTGGTCTCCCACGTACTTCATGAAGCCGGTGAGCACAAAATATATAAGTTTGGTCTCCCACGCACTTCATGAAGCCGGTGAGCACAAAATATATAAGTTTGATCTCCCACGTACTTCATGAAGCCGGCGAGCACAAAATATATAAGTTTGATCTCCCACGCACTTCATGAAGCCAGCGAGCACAAAATATATAAGTTTGGTCTCCCACGTACTTCATGAAGCCGGCGAGCACAAAATATATAAGTTTGATCTCCCACGCACTTCATGAAGCCAGCGAGCACAAAATATATAAGTTTGATCTCCCACGCACTTCATGAAGCCGGCGAGCACAAAATATATAAGTTTGATCTCCCACGCACTTCATGAAGCCAGCGAGCACAAAATATATAAGTTTGGTCTCCCACGTACTTCATGAAGCCGGCGAGCACAAAATATATAAGTTTGGTCCCCCACGTACGTCATGAAGCCGGCGAGCACAAAATATATAAGTTTGGTCTCCCACGTACGTCATGAAGCCGGCGAGCACAAAATATATAAGTTTGATCTCCCACGCACTTCATGAAGCCAGCGAGCACAAAATATATAAGTTTGGTCTCCCACGTACTTCATGAAGCCGGTGAGCACAAAATATGTAAGTTTGGTCTCCCACGTACGTCATGAAGCCGGCGAGCACAAAATATATAAGTTTGGTCTCCCACGTACTTCATGAAGCCGGCGAGCACAAAATATATAAGTTTGATCTCCCACGCACTTCATGAAGCCGGCGAGCACAAAATATATAAGTTTGGTCTCCCACGTACTTCATGAAGCCGGTGAGCACAAAATATGTAAGTTTGGTCTCCCACGTACTTCATGAAGCCGGCGAGCACAAAATATATAAGTTTGATCTCCCACGTACTTCATGAAGCCGGTGAGCACAAAATATATAAGTTTGGTCTCCCATGCACTTCATGAAGCCGGTGAGCACAAAATATGTAAGTTTGGTCTCCCACGTACTTCATGAAGCCGGCGAGCACAAAATATATAAGTTTGATCTCCCACGTACTTCATGAAGCCGGTGAGCACAATAGATACAAGTTTGGTCTCCCACGTACTTGACAATTAAGCAGTCTTATTAGCAAGCACCTCTGACTTCCCTACCCAATCTTGTAAGCAAGGTTGGTAGCCTTTTCTCTGCGAGTCGTGGACTGTTGGACTGTGTCCTTGTTACCCAGGTGCATAGTAAGGTCCGGGCTGCTTGGGTCCATGGCATCTGTGGACATGGGCATTTGAGAACATTCCAAGCGACAAGAAGCACCAATAAAAGACAGGGACCACTAAAAGACAGGGACCAATAAGAGACAAGAAGGACCCATAAGAGACAAGAGTGACACATAAGAGACAAAGAGTACAAGTAAGAGACAAGTGGGACAAATAAGAGACAAGAAGGATAAGTAAGAGACAAGGAGGGAAAACAAGAGACAAGAAGGACTAATGAGAGACAAGCACCCATAAGCGAGGCTTTGCAAGGGCGAACCATCTTGGTTTGAAGGAGCTCCCTGGACAACTTGTATTGACCCCTGTCAAATCGACAATCCTATTTTTGATCGTGGTGAAAACGTTGTCAAGCTTGCCTACAATGCTCTTATTTACACGCTTCCCAGAAGCCGTGGCCGCGTTGAACTCCTACCCACATCTGTTACTCGTGCGGATCACTCTCCCACGCTACCCTGGCAGCCATCATGTTCGCCACGCAGGCGCTGGCATCCGGCACCGCCGCCGGCCCAATTGTCGCCGGCGGCATGGAGAGCATGAGCAACGCGCCCTACCTCCTCCCCAAGGCCCGCAGTGGGTACCGGCTGGGCCACGGGACGCTCGTGGACAGCCTGATCCACGACGGTCTGTGGGATGCCTTCCATGGATGCCACATGGGGGATGCCGCCGAGCTGTGCGCGGAAGAGATGGGCATAGGGCGTGCGGAGATGGTGAGAGACGGAGCGGGGTGGTGGTGTGGGTAGGTGGGTGGCAGGAGGGGTCAAGTTGTGGTGGTGAGGGACAGGGCAGGGTGGGCGGGGTTTACTGGGGTGTCGTGGGGTAGGAAGGGGAGGGGGTGACAAAATCTTTTCCTCTTATCCTCGGCTGCACTTGGTCGTCCAACAACGTTTGGATGGACAATGACCAGAGCAGGCACGTGTTCCTATTACCAGAGCAGGCGCCTGTGTTGAAAGGCCGCCTAATGTGCTGAGTGCAAGACATGGCATGGACCTGAAGAACCGACAGTGAAAGCGAATCATGGTGTGATGTGGGGCCTGTCGAAACCGTGCAGGATTTGGTTCCTGCAGGGTGGCATCGCGGTCCAGAGCTAAGGGCAGGTGCCCACATAAAGAGCTGATAATTACTGACGTGAACCAGGTTGTGTCTTGTCCCCTGCTGCAACCGTGCAGGACGATACTGCGGTCCAGAGCTACGAGCGGGCGCTCCAAGCCCAGAAGGACAGCAGCTTCCAGGAGGAGATCGTCCCTGTGAGGGTGCCCTCTGCCAAGCGGGGCGAGCCGGACGCGCTGGTGCGCGTGGACGAGGAGCCAAAGAAGGTGAGGGGGGTGTCATGCAGGAGGAGCCATGCCGCTAGCGATGTATCAGTCCGTATCCGTCAATCAAGGCGCGAGTGTCCCCCTGCCCGTTGTCAGCGCCGATACTACAATGACAAGGACTGTCGCACAGCAACAGCGTTCTGCGCCTGGACTTATCAAAATATCATGGACCATCAAAATACAGTGAACCTGTGTTGTTGACGCATGGCACTCTCCATGTATCCCTTTGTACCCCGTAGCCTGCGCTGGGATATGGGCGATTTGTGCTGACCGACATGTACCGAATGCTGTTATTGCTGCCGATGATGTGTCTGGTAGTATAGGGCGTTGCGTCAGTACGTCAGCCATCCCCTTCTGGTTGCCAGATAGTCTTATGACCTTGCTTTGAAGCGAAAAAGGCATAGCAACCTTTTGTATTGAAGTGCCTAGCAACCTTTGGATGAAAGTGCCTAGCAACCTTTTGTATGAAAGTGCCTAAGTGCACGTGTAAACTATACTATTTAAGTTGTGGGAATCAGTGATGTGGCTAGGGATTTCAAGCTGGTTGTTGCCTTCTACCCTTGAGTTTTGCCTCTGAGCATGTGCGCCTGTTTACATGCACTCCAATGCACACGCCTCCCTCCCACCCCCCTCCCACCCCCCTCCCACCCCCCTCCCATCCCCCTCCCATCGCCCTCCCATCCCCCTCCCATCCCCCTCACACCCCCCTCCCATCCCCCTCCCATCCCCCTCCCATCCCCCTCCCATCCCCCTCACACCTCCCTCCCATTCCCCTCACACACCCCTCGGTCAGTTTGACGAGCCCAAGCTGCGCGCGCTGCGACCTGCCTTCAAGAAGGACCGCGGCACGGTGACACCTGGCAACGCCTCCGTTATCAGTGACGGCGCCGCCGCGCTGGTGCTGTGCCAGCAGCAGCAAGCCGAGGCCATGGGGCTGCGGCCGGTGGCGCAGATCCTTGGCATGGCTGACGCCGAGCAGGTTTGTATATGGTATACCGTGCGCATGGTATAGCGTATTGTGGCAGGCATGGTATAGTATGCCATGCGCGTGGTATAGTGTACCATGCCGTGTGGTATAGTATATTATGGCAGGTCTGGTATAGTATACCTTGCGCGGTGCACGCTATACTATCGGCACGGCCGACGCGGAGCAGGTATAAATGAGTTGGGTTGGAATTGTGTAGGTTGGTTGCGTGGATGGTTTTTGGTTGTTGGGTAGGTGGTAGGTCAATTGGGTAGTTAGGCTGGTGGTTGGTTTGCTGGTTTGCTTGTTTGTCAAACATGTCTTGAAATTGCATTCTGCCAGCTAGGCTCTCCTATTTGCTGCTCTACTCCTTTCCATATCACCATAGCAATATGGGCGAGTTGGACTTCCCCTATTCGACCTAGCTGGATGCCCTCACTGTACTGCCCCGATGCCCTTGGGTTCTTCCATGCGTGGTATAGCGCACACACTTGATAATTGCGATGGTCAACACCTGGACGACACCTCCCACCCCCAACCGCCAACCCCAACCCCCAACCCCAACCCCCAACCCCAACCCCCAACCCCAACCCCCACCCCCAACCCCCAACCCCAACCCCCAACTCCAACCCCCACCCTAACTCATCGACCCACCCCCCAGGAGCCGCTCAAGTTCACCACCACCCCTGCGCTGGCGGTACCGCGGGCGCTCGCAATGGCTGGGCTGAAGATGAAGGACATCGACTATTTCGAGATCAACGAGGCGTTTGCGGTATGGACGTGTTCAGTTGTGTCTCCAAGTTGCTATTTCCACGGTTCTTTTATCGTCTTGTATTTTGCTAGTGGGTGGTCCCACGGAGCATGGGGTAGATTTTTGCTAGGAAAAAAAAAAGCTAATTTCAGCCTTTTAAACTTTTCTTTCGGCCGCCCATGCAAAATCGTGCGAAATCGTGTGGAATCGCGCAAAATTTGCTGAAATTTACCAAAAACGGGCCAAATGTGTGAAAGAATGCGAAATCTTGCAAAATTTGCTGAAATTGACCAATAACGGGCCAGAAAAGTGCGAATTCATCTGAAAAGGTTCGATTGTAAAAAAAATAGGACGTATAAAAAATGCGTGAATTCATGCAAAAATTTTCAAGGGTCTCTCTGCAGCTGGACCCTTTGTGTAAAAATATGCGAAATCTTGTGAAATCATGTAAAATTGTGTGAAGTTGTGTGAAAATGGTGCGAAAATCACGCAAAATTGTGCAAAATTTTGCGGGCGTTCTCACATCGCCAGAAAGTTTGAAAAAAAATTCGAAAACAGCGTTTTTTTCTAGCAAATTCCGCAAAAAACTACCCCATTCTCCGTGGGACCACCCTAGTGTCGCACTGAGATGACTTTATTGAGATTATTAAGTCTCAACAATGAAAACATGTGACCTACTTTCCTCTACCGCTGTTGCTGGTTTGCTGTGCCTCTGGCTTTCCTACTGAGCACAACTCTCACCCTAGAGTGGAACTATCATTTTAGTCTACTTCACAGTTATTTTTAGACTTTTACCATTTTTGTTTAGTATCGGTCTGATGTTGTTTTGTTTAGTATCGGTCTGATATTGTTTGGCTAATTAGTTGGGAAGCAAATAGGTAGCATGGACAACCCCGCCAAGATCCTTTCCACAGATGTAGAATACACCAGCTGGACCCAAGAGGATCAATGCCGTATAATTAGTTGCGGTCAGAACATTGCATCTCACTGATGTATAGATTGAATGGGTAAAAATTTCCTTCCTCGTGCATTGTCCCTCTTCGTGGTCATCCTGTGAGGGCTACTACCTTGGTAACATCGGCCAAATGAATTCCCCAGTTGGGCTGATTAGCTTACCTTCTCCTCCCCTGTGCCGGTGCCTGCTATTGTCCAACCCTGCCAGGTGGTGTCCATCGCCAACCAGCGGCTTTTAGGTCTGACCCCTGACCGCGTCAACGTCCACGGGGGTGCGGTCGCCCTGGGACACCCCATCGGGGCTTCTGGCGCACGCATTGTCATCTCCCTCATCAACGTGCTCAGGGCGCGCCAGGCGAGGCACGGTGTCGCTGCCATCTGTAACGGCGGTGGCGGTGCGTCTGCGCTGGTCGTCAAGTTGCTGTGAAGGAATGCTGACAACGAGTGACAGCTGCGCAGATCGATGTGTTCATCAGTAGTGACTAGTGAGCAGTAGTTAGGGAAGCACATGCAAGAGTGGGAAACAAGAGTGGCTCACCACAAATGGAGGGACCGATTATGAACAAACTAGATAATTATTCGCACGTTGAATGTGCCACAAGGCCCTACCGATAAAGAATTAACCTTCGACCCCTATACGTACAGATCGAGAAGGAGGGAGCTAGGGCGCTCTCGACTAGCTAGCTTGCATTAGCTCCGAGATCTCACTGCCGTACAAGCGGGCAGGCCATAGAGGACTCTCTCTGCATCATGGTGTGCAGTTTCAGTGTAGGATATGCAGTGCGCATTTGTAGAGAAGATTTGTACTTGGGCATGCCACTTAGCACTATCAAACAACGTAGATTACAGCTAGTAGGGCACTTGGCTCGCACGGCAACCAGCTAGACACAACGCGCGGCCCAACCGCAGGGCTGTGGCCCGCACAGCCAGGTATAGGCACCTCCTTACGTGGGACGGGCCCAGCGATCTAGCTGATACGCCGGGCTGCCCGCACGTTCAAGGAGCAGCTAGAAGAGGACACGAGGGGCCAGGCCTCTCCGTGATATGGACAAATATGCAGGACAAGGCCATATGGGCCCATGCAGGTGGTAGAGGACAACTATCCCCCCCCAGTGGGGAAGAGGCGCGTCACCCATGTGATCTTGGGAAGAACACCCGAAGTGACCGCTAGAACTAGGCACTACCTGCTACGTGGCATGTCCCTCGGTTTGTTAGTTTAGGCATTAGATAGATACACTTATGTGATTATTAATTAGCATGTTACTGCGTCACGTGGTGCCAATACAGAGTAAAGGAACCTTCTTATAACCTTATACACAACGAGAAGGAGGCCGGAGGCCGCCCTAGCTTCTCTAACTGCCACAAGTGTGCAGGCCACAGATTGCTCTCTCCACAGCATGGTGGCGGGGCGAAACATTGTGGGTGCAATACAACCATGCTGTACCATTCTGAGTAGGCTGACACCGCATTCCACGGTTTGTTGTTGACATGTATAAAGATCCCGCGCCCCACCAGTACACTTTGGGCTTCTCGGGGCTGGACTTGTGGCGCGGATGAAGTCGGGCCACATGCATGCTGAAATCTGACAGTTAGTCTCCATGCTTTGCTGCAGACTAAGACTCAAAGGCATTGTGAAATTCAACACATTTGCTGTGGGGTGTGGGTGCTGAACAGGTCATTTTCATATCCATCTTCAGCTTGAGGGCACAAGCCTTATGTTTTATACACTATGTGTACTCCCATAACTGGCCCAACCAGCCAGCTGTGTACACCTTATTTAATGTGCAATACAACACCTGGCCAGAACAGCCAGCTGTAACCAACCTGGCCCAACCAGCTGCATGTCTATTTTGTACCCCTAATCAACTTAAAAACAATAACAATAATGTTGGGGGTGCAGACCTGCATAATAAATAAAGAATAAAACAATACTGGAGTTAGTCTCCATGCTTTGCTGCAGACTAAGTCTCAAAGGCATTGTGAATACAACGTATGAATAAGCCTTGTAAACCTACGTTGGTATGTGAATATAAATACCACGTGGGCTATGCAGATAGGACTGCTAGTCGAGTCACATACATTTCCCTAGATAGGTACTTTGGGCACTGGGGTACGTGACAGATGTCAGTACCCAGTATACGTAGTGTCCCACCATTGGACGGTACTAGAGTATCCTAGATAGGGAACGTACTGCAGAGTGGATTGATCTGTGATCACACGATGCTGTGACTAGACTGCTACCTGTCATCGTGCGGCCTCGGGCCAACGGTCTGCACCCAACGGTCACTGGCGGCGGGGCCAGTGAGAGGAACGTTGATAAAGGGTAAACCTATTTTCTCATGAAGCAAGCAATTCATTGCCAACGAAGCTCTCTGTGCTCTCAAGCAACAAATCCAACCGCTAACTCTGACGGCATGCACGCTGCAAACGATATTGAAGGGTGGTATCATCCGCATGCATAAATCAGGTCGGACATGCAGGCGGTTTCCTGAGGGCAACCGCCGCCCTTTTTGCGGTCGTTAAGGATGTCCAAGCCAGGCTCGAACCCCTTGAGAGATGTAAAGGCTGCGCGCACGTGCCTGGCGCATGACGTGATCAACGACAATAATGAACAGATATGCATGGGGACAGGACACAACCTTGCCACACGGGAAGGGGGAATGACGTGGGGTGGTGCCTTCGATCCGCAGACCGCACTATACTGCTGTGAACCCTCATATATACAGCCGGCGAATGGCAGCAATAAATGCTGGTGGCCCGCGATCCAGAGCTATAGGATGGCCCAAAGAGCCTCCCAGAGGACCGTGTGGAAAGCCTTGTTATAGTCAACAAAAATGAAGACCAGCGGGAAACCATCAGGGCAAATGGGACGCACCTCCACAAGCTGGCGGGCGACAAATGGCAGCCATCAGCCGGCCATGACAGTGTTACAGCCACGACAGAAACCCATCTGAGACTCACCCAGGCGTGGCCGGTCCAGCGCAGCGCGGAGCCTGTGCAGCATCATGCGCATGAAGATTTCGTAGCGGCGCTCTGGAGGCAGACGTACACCCCGATAGTTACCGGGGTCAGCAGCAGAGCCCTTCTTGTACAACATGAATCGGATGGCCGTCTGCCACTCAGCAGGCGGAGGCTCATCATGCAGAGAGCAGAACACGATTGCAGAACGCCAGCAGAAGCCAGCCCGCACCGCCAGGTCAGGGGTCTTCAGAAGCTAGGCTGCCAGAAAGGTGGTCGGCACCGACCGCCGCATCGTACCGCGCAAGCGAGGAAGGGCGCCATTCCGTTGCTCCAAAGTGAGGGTGCACATGGACGACGTCGATCGGTGGTGGCAAGGCAGCCCTCCTAGCTTCTCAAGGCGGGGACTTGGTAGTCCGCAGCCGAGTACGGCACCCCAGGCGGCGGGGGGGGTCCATCAACACCGAGACGGGCGGCCGTCTAGGGGTGAAGCGGCGGGGGGGGGGGCGCGGGCCCCACAAGTTTGTCAAGGAAACATCAGTGTGGGCCAACCAGCTCAGTCAAGGCTGACCGGCGCCGCGCCGTCCCCCGCGTGCTCCATGCACCGGCCGGGGTGCGCTGCCGCCGGCCACCAAGCCGGTCCAGGTGGTACCACATTTCGATACTCAGAAATTAATTAAACTCGTGCTCCCGTTGGGGAGTCACGGAGCACCGAAGTGCTTGTGCACAACAGGAAGGAAGGGCAGAGACCCCCTTTCTCCTTTGACATGCCAGAGGCATGCCACAGCTGCTATCGGGCGCGCTAGCTAAATGGACACGCTAACGATCCGGCAATCGATGTGGGTGCAATAAGACCCATGTGAGCATATCATAAAAAGGAGCGTGGGCAAGTAATATCTGATCGAAGCCAGGACATAGCATGGCTGTACAAGGACTAAGCTAAGGCTATGGCTGGTTGTGAACCGTGCGTTAGCGGTGCACGTGACTAGGTATGGTGGCACAGCTAGGCAAACATTCTAAGCATGGCTGCCATGGCGGCAGTGACTACCAATTAAGTCAAGCTAGGGCTACAAGCTATTCTAGCCCGCTGGGGGCGTCCACATCTTGTGGTTGATCATCAGGTCCCCGCCCCTCCAGTACACCTTGGGCTTCTGGGGGTCCTGCTTGTGGCGAAGGTATTCAGGCCACAGGTCACGTCGCTGCTGCTGCTGAGCGGGGGTCAGGTCGTCGTCCAGCGTCCAGGTGCATGAGGTCGTGCAACCGCTTGCGACGAGAGAGGAACCGCTGCTTGTCCTCACGGGAGGGGAAGGTGAGCAGGACTGGTGGGGGAGCCGCCTTGTCCCGTGAGTGGGGAAGGCGGTGGCACCCACGCAGTTCTACCTCACCTACCAGGCCCATGAGGGTAAGGAGCTGGTCCTTAAGCTCGTCGGCAAGGGTGGTTGACGTCTCACCTGGTTTCTGGGGGAAGCGACGCAGCACCACAGACCCGGCAGTCGCGGCGGGCGCGGTCGGTGGTCTCCCGTTGTTGAGCCTGGCGAAGGTCTTCAAGCTCCTGGAGCTTCGTAGCGATGGCGTCGGTGGTGGAGGCGGTCGCTGTCCGCAGCAGGTTCGCATAGGAGAGGGGCGGGAGGTCGCCAGCATCCTGCCGGGGTGGCCGGGATGCGATGGTGGCCGTCTGCTCCGCTATCTTTGGGACCTGTGAGGCCAGGGGCTCGGTGTGGGCGGTGATGGCTTCAAGCTTCTTCATGAGCACGCCGCACTTGCCCTCCACCTGGTTTAGGCGAGAGACAAGTGCAGCGTGCGTCTCGGATGCATGCCTGCGCCGCGGTGTGCAGCGTCGTGAACTGGGGCTGGAGCTTGTGGACGACCTTGGTTTCCACATATATATTGGAGACCCGGGCCTCCACCGTGTTGACCGTCGTGTTCAGCGAGGTCAGCTTCTCGGCCAACGGCCAGGTCACGTGCTCCTCCATCACTGCTCGGATGTCACCCTTGCAGAGGGAGGAAGCCGATGTGGCTGTCGGCCGCGCAGGCTGGGCTGGGGCGCGGATCTTGGCGGCGATTTTGTCCATAGGTAGCTGGTAGAAGCTGCACAGGATGGCGAGGCGTTGTTGGAGCTCTGGCCTGGTATGGAACGCATCCTGGTTGTCGGCGGGGATGGGCCCTGTGGCCCCATGGAGCTTGCGTTCCTGTGCTAAGAAACGCACTATTTCGGCGCATTCTGCTGTGGTCAGCTGCAGCCAGTGCTGAAAAGAAAAGCGGTCGTAATCTGGTAGGTACTTTCGCCATTTGTGTTCGTGGCAGGGTTTCTTGGGCTCGGGCGAGGCGCTTGGCGATGGGTTTGCTGGCAATGTTGCGAGCCCAGGCGGCTGGGCAAGGACGATGCATGGCGAGTGGGTTGGGCTGGGAGCCGGAAAGCTCCTTTTCCAAACCCCGTTTTGCTTTTGGGGTCGTCATAGCTGCTTGTCACGTGCGTAACTTTGGCAATACTGCGTTTCAGCCGTAACCGATTATACTGGCATGTGCGTCTCAAAAAAGCGCATCGAATGCAAGTGGTCTGACCGAATTTGGGGCTCAGACGCAAAAGATCTAAGCTCCGCCGTCAGCCATACCGCCGTCAGCCACTGATTTCGTGGTCTGGTATGGTAGTCACTCGAATCGTAGCATGGCTGTACAAGGACTAAGCTAAGGCTATGGCTGGTTGTGTACCGTGTGTTAGGGGTGCACGTGACTACTAAGGTATGGTGGCACAGCTAAGCAAACATTTTAGGCATGGCTGCCATGGCGGCAGTGACTACCAATGGATACTAGCTAGGGCTATAAGCTATTCTAGCCCTCAGGGGGCGTCCACATCTTGTCGTTGATCATCAGGTCCCCGCCCCTCCAGTACACCTTGGGCTTCTGGGGGTCTTGCTTGTGGCGGAGGTATTCCGGCCTCAGGTCGCGTCGCTGCTGCTGCTGGGCGGGGGTCCTGAACTGCTGGGCGGGTTAGGTCGTCGTCCAGCGTCCAGGTGAGGTCGACCGTGCAACCTCTTGCGACGAGAAAGGAACCGCTGCTTGTCCTCAGGGGAGGGGAAGGTGTGCAGGACTGGTGGGGGAGCCGCCTTGTCCCGTGAGTGGGGAAGGCGGTGGCACCCACGCAGTTCTACATACCTCACCTACCAGGCCCATGAGGGTAAGGGGACGGTCCCGGCGCGAATATTTTGGTGCCGAAAAATTCGCGGTACCCGTCCGTACCGTGAAAAAGTGGTGCACGGGGCGCGCACCCTTACCGGAGCTGGCCATGGCGACGTGCTTTCAGGCAGAGTAGAAAAAGATAGCTCGCGGAATGCAGAGAAACTGAGCGAATCTTAAAGACGATGAGTAAATGATACTACTTCGTAGCGGAGTTCGCGTTTTTTGCAGTGTCGATGATTTTATTGATGACCATCGCCACGGGGGTCCAATCTGATGTTTTCGTCGAGAGGAATAAATTAGAATGCACGCTGGCGGCGGTGATTGTCAGGTTTTATGGGCTTTACCTAGCGTCAAGGATGCGTTTAAATTGTTATCGGTAAAGCTTTAAAAAATTTGCTGGGTTTCGGCAAGATTTCCGTCATGATCGGTAAGACACTCTCCAGGCTCGCGGGATGCGCGTCTTATTATTCCATGGAAGGTTGTTCTTTCTTGCGCCGCTGGGCGAAGGACAATTCCGGTAATGGTACGATCGTGTGATCAACGTGACCCTATGAATGTTTCGCTTCCTTTATGGGTTATCAACGCAAGTTTTCGGCTTCTTTCCGTGCAGTTAGCGCCAGGTATAATGCCATTCCGTGCTGCGCATCGCCAGATTCCTGGCACCTTTCAGTGGTTTTTATGTACGTTGCATGGCTGGGACGTGTCAAAGCGTGACCTTGGCATATCGCCAAGTTGTCAGGGATTTGCTGAGTGGTTTCTTGGAAGGAGATTGCTAACAGCACTCAGTTTTGTGTGAATATTGACGCGGCCTTTCTTAGCAGCGGCTTCATTGTGGTTAGAGGCTCACAAGCTTGAGTTTGTTTCTTGGCAAAGGATTGCGCTGGAAAGAAAGATGGCAGTGGTTTTTCTGAGGGGCATACTGCATGGGTGGAACTGCACGTAGGTAGGGGTTATCGTTGTCTTGTTGGCCTTTCTTCCACTAAAATGGGAGAGCCCTAATTCATATGCTAGCAAGGCAAGGTAACCATGGTAAGATGCCTTGGCAAGCAGCATGTATGATAATTCTGCTTTCTCTGTGGACTGTCTGTTGTTACCGTCTGCATGTTGTTACCCTTGTTGGGCGATTAGTGGATATGGCTTTCTAGGGTGTGTTTGAGCTTGGTTTTGGGATGATGCCCACACCATAAACCTGGAATATGCTTTAGAAGTGTTGGCTAGGCATGTAGAGCTACCTGCCTCATTGTTGTGCACACACGCAACAGGTTACCCGTGTCGAGGTAAGGCAAGGGCACATGACGTGCCCAGCCACCTCCTTGTACATTGTGGTCGAATTGGGCATGGTCAGGAGCCTTTTGGATGGCATAGGAAGTGTTAGTGTGCTTAATACGCACTAATGCCTTCCTTAGCGTCTGCACAGGTGGCCAACTGCCAAAATTAATAACTGCTACAGCTGAGCTCAGAATGCCACCAAACTTTGACAGTGCCTTCTATGGTCATGACAAAATTTGACTTGTGCTTTTCAGGCCTAATTGATGTGTTATGAGTGTGTATGGGGACGCCCCGCCTAAAAAAGCGTATTTTTGGCCCAAAAATTAATAACTCATAGGGATGTGCTGATTTTGTTGATCCAATTAGGTAGAAACCATGTCCCATGACATTTTTATATGGGTTGTGCTTTTTTCATGCAACTGGTTCTCCCACTGTTCTGGGCAAGATGTGCCCCGGACAGTGTTTTTTTCTATTTTTAGCACATACCCGGTGTACGGCTGGGGGTAGTACCCCCAACAAGTGGTGGTATGCATGCCCAAACATCATGTTTATGGTCCCCAAACATCATTCAGTGGTCGTCAGTTGCATTTCTGTAGTTATTAGGGGGCTTCAGTTTTGATACATTTCCATGGGACCCTCCCTACTGATACCTATTTCTACTAGTTACCAGTTTTACTAGTAACTACAAATCGTAACCAGTTTTAGAACCGAGCTGGCGCGAATGCCAGATCGAGTAGTATCCATGATATTATTAGATCTGCTGCTAGATCTAGATGTGTACTACAGCTTGCAACCGGACATCCATATTTGGACAAGTGTACAGGGATGTATTGACTACCAAAGTACAGGGGGTACCCAGTAAAATGGGACGAAACGTGGATGTAAAATATTGACGTGCATGCAAATTCGAGGCTATGGCGGTGCAGAAAATTGATTGGTGTAGGAGCATCGATGCATGGATCCGTTCCAAATTTTTAGGCATAATTTATACATTATAAATATTGTCTCCTTGATAATTTATACATTATAAAAATGCTATAGCCGCAGTCACGCAACATCTAATGATGCGCGCAGTTATCTTGGGCTGGATTTTATTGCGGCAGGGCGCGTTTTTTTTGTCTTGGCGGTGATGATGGGGCTAGATCTTGTTGTTTGACGTCGTATCATGGGATGTTTCGCCACGAATAGTTTTTATATATTGTGTCTCGCATATTCCATTAGCGCTCATGGGCCGGGAAAGTCGCGAGGCACCTTCTTGCCTCCGGCGTGCTAACTCCCGCAAGACCCATTATTTGCGGTTTCGACCTGGCGCAGTTCAGTATCCCAGCGTCGGCCATCGACAAGGTAAAGCTGTTCTATCGTTCGGTAAGTATTCTTGGACCTGTAATAAAAAATTCGATAGGCTAAAAGTCACTATTTCATGTCCCACGCAGCTCCCACAAAAACCAGCATCTTCATTAAAACAATAAGTGGAAGCATACATGTGACACTATTGACATGCCCGGAGGCACGCCGTTCAAGGCCCTTCATGAAGTACGTTGCCCGAGAGGCAACCAAGACAAGGGTGGGTGGGTGGGTGGGGAGCAAAGAAAGAGGCCGACAAAACCAGCCCGAGCGGCTTTTAGTCGCAAAACCTCCCTTATCCCTAGCTAACTGACGTCATTAAACCCTTATGTTCAGTGATGCTAGTAAGACGCTAACCGTACAGACCGGGGGTAGAATATCCCGAATCTGCACGGCTAGTATTAAATAATGCGTAGGTTGTTCTTTTCAGGGGCACTGCACCTCACGCCCCGTTCCGCCCGGGTATAATCAACCCAAGCGCGGAACGCACATTTTATTTAATTCATTTTTCAACCATGCACTATACTGCATCTACTAATCACAAAAGCTCTAGCCAAACAGCTACGAGAAAACACTACGACCTATAAGCCGCTCATCCAGCGGCCTCTTGTTCCCGCATTCACGTATAGAAGAAACTCCGTTCAAAGAACCCCGATTCATGTCCCACGTAGCTCCCACAAAAACCAGCATCTTCATTAAAACAATAAGTGGAAGCATACATGTGACACTATTGACATGCCCGGAGGCACGCCGTTCAACTGGGCCCTTCATGAAGTACGTTGCCCAATCACCCCCGCCCTGGCTTTCCCTTGAAGCCGCACTCCACCTTGCTCGTTGTCACAAGTGACCGCCCTGCCGCAAAACGGGAGCCCCCCACATCGGGAGGCGTGTGCCCGGCGGCTGTGGATGCATGGCCAGGCCCAAAAAGGCCCAGCGCATTTGCACTGCGATTGCGCACGGCCAGCCTATCATGACCCCTCTCGGGGCCCCGAGTCGGTACCGCTTTGGCCGTCTCCCCATAGACCCGGGGTGCTTCGAGAAAAAACGTGGACCTAGCCCAGGCCCCGCGCCAGCCCGGATGCCCGAGGCCACAGCCCCAGGCACCTGGCTGAACGAGAGTCCGTTCAGCCAAGACCGCATTCCCCCCCGAGGTTTCTATGCGTGGGGAAAAAATTTCTAGCTTAGGCGCTTTTCCCATCGCCATCCCCAGCCCCAACCACCCCCCCCTCGGCGGAAGGCATTGATTGCAAAGTTTGCTGGCCAGCAGCAATTTCTGAAGAAAAAGCCTCAGGCCGCGGACCGAGACACGGGTCGCCAGTGCCAGCCATCCGGCTCCAACCCGGGGTGCAAGCATCCCCAGGTACGGAGCACCAGCTCGCGCACTGGGCCGACCAAGCGACAGTTGAGCACCTGTCACGGCACCCGGCCCACCAAAGACCCCATGCAAGCTGGGGAAAAGGTGCGGACCGGAGGTAATCATTTCCTTTTCTTTTAGTTAACCGAGCGAGGAACTACGCCTGGCCGGTTAACAACTGGAAGTCTCACCACTGGCCAAGTGGCCGGTGCAACCAGTGCTTTTGGGATTTTGCTCCGCAGCACCCATAGCTGCGGCTGCCGCCGCAACGACAACGAGCAAAGAAAGAGGCCGACAAAACCAGCCAGAGCGGCTTTTCTAAAGTCGCAAAACCTCCCTTATCCCTAGCTAACTGACGTCATTAAACCCTTATGTTCAGTGATGCTAGTAAGACGCTAACCGTACAGACCGGGGGTAGAATATCCCGAATCTGCACGGCTAGTATTAAATAATGCGTAGGTTGTTCTTTTCAGGGGCACTGCACCTCACGCCCCGTTCCGCTCGGGTATAATCAACCCAAGCGCGGAACGCACATTTTATTTGATTCATTTTTCAACCATGCACTTATATACTGCATCTACTAATCACAAAAGCTCTAGCCAAACAGCTACGAGAAAACACTACGACCTATAAGCCGCTCATCCAGCGGCCTCTTGTTCCCGCATTCACGTATAGAAGAAACTCCGTTCAAAGAACCCCGATTTACTACTCTATGGATTGTTGGTCAATGGTGGTTGTTGCACACAACCACTGCGATCAGTTTTTCATCCGTTTTCTTCTTGATTAGCCGTGTTTACACCAAATATACTAAACTAACGATTGATATAACATTTAGAAAAGTGTTTTATGGTATCACGATGGTTTTTACTGCCTAAGAACTTCAAGACAGTTGGTATTCTGACCTGTTTTAGGTTGGCCTTTTTGCTTTGCTAGTATGGGAAGCCTGCGCCATTGTGCAGTCACTCCATGTAACAAGCATGGAAGCCCCAGTGCCTTGCTGGCATAAAATACAATTTCAGTGCATTGTCTCTATATTCTTTCACTTTGGCCATGCACGTGGAGATCGTTTCTCATGTTTTGGATGCATGTATAACACAGCCCCTTGCACCCCCTTGCTACGTGTGCACTTGGGCCTTGGCATAGTGGCATACTTACTATTAGCCCTTGCTAGCTACCATATGGTTTTATTTCTTCACACCAACATGAAATATAGTTGAAGCCGCACGTTAGTGATGATTTTGAGCTTTACATGGCAACATGTAAAGCTCAAAGATCACCACTACCGTGACAATGCCTCTTCTTGCTGTGTTGTTGCTTCGTACGATTAGCAGCTAATATAGCAAGCCCAGCATAAAATTAGCTTCAACTAGTATTGTCACCATGCTATAGGCATTTTGGAACACGCTTATGAGAGCATCGCCATGTGAGAAAAAATGAGCATGTGGTAGTTAGTGTGTTGGCTATACATGTATGTAGTCTTCGCCCTTGTACCATGCCATGATACGTGGGAGTGCAGGCTGCTGTGCATTGGCGTTGTTATCTATGTTTGGGTGCTATAGTGCATGTTCTGTAGGCTGGGATTGATGAAACTATGCATGCCTTGCCATCTATGATGTTTTTTGACAATATGGACTAGGAAACTTGTCTTGTAATGATAGGAATTGTACCAAGGAAACTGGTCCCTATTTATAGTGACCAGTTATTTTCAAGATCTGCCTGATGGGTCCCTGGGACAACCTCCGGTGTCAGTGTTCAGTAGCCATGCCCAGCTACCTGTGCAACTGCCTTTACGAGGCCAGGGTCAACTTCACCGTCTAAACATCCAATAATGCATGATAAGTGTGTCATGTCTCGCACCCAGCGCCCCCCCCTGGGGGGGGTCCTTAATATGTACCCATTAATTAATTAATTAATAGACACGTGACTGCGTCACGTGAGCATAAGTCCTCAGTGGGAGGGGAACATGGGATGGAATGGATGGTATAAGCTATCTAGGTCCTAGTTACAGGGGTGTGGGCACCGCGGCCCGAATCGCTACTATGAATGCCATACTTGGTCACACGCGGAGCCCCCACAGGCTTGGGGGTGGTCTCCTTCATCACTACTTGCCATCTATCCTTGCGCACCATCTGCCTCCATATTACAGACAAACCAGGAGGCTGCCCGGGGGTGAGCCCGTCACGTCTAGTGTAGCACATGTCCATGCCGAGTCTATCACGAAATGTCCACGGGTGGCGGCCCTGCCGCGCGCGGCCGGGGGCACGCCAGGTTAGGACATATCGCCCAGGCTGGGCGGGCTTGGTGCCAGCTAGTCTATCTGATGTGCCTACCTGATCTGTGCGGGCCAGGTGCCCGGCTAGGCCCAGGCGCCTGTGCCTAATAATGTGGGAAACATAGGGCAAATCAGCGTACAAATCCTCATTACTAATGTGCAAACCAAAGGGGATGTTAAGGGCCTTGCGCAGCATCTTGGTGACGGCGCCGTCGAGTCGTTGCTCCAGCTCCTGCGTCAGTGCCCACGTCTCGGCGCCGTAGGTCAGGATCGTCAGAATGACGACCTTGAAGAGGTCACGCTTGACGATCCGGGGTAGGGCGGGGTTGCTCCACCAGCGGCGGTGGTCATGGAGGTGCGCCCACGCCATGCCGGTCCGTGTCGCCAGGTTGTCCTCGCAGTCGGGAAGCCAACTGCCGAGCAGCTTGAAGCGGCCTGAAGGAGGGTAGTTGACCTCGGCATCGTCTAAGAGGCGGAGTGTGGGTGGGGGCCCTGCCATGCCGAGGGCCAGGGCCTCCGTTTTGGGGCTGATTTCTAGACCAACCGCCCGAGCCTCGAGCGCCAGGCATGCAGTCCAGCCAAAGTTGGGCAGACTCCGGCTTCTCGATGAGCGTGATGTCGTCGGCATAAATTAGGTCAGCTAGTAAATTCTGATTGTTAGTCGGCCCCCCTTCCCCAAGCTCGTTCGTGATCGCTAGGCCAGGGGCACGGCCTGCAATGCTAGCAAAGCGAGCACGTGCCTGGCGCATAACATAATCCACTACAATAATAAACAGGTACGGCGACAGGACGCAACCCTGCCAGACGCCGGTCTGCAGTGGGCATGGCGGGGTAATGCCGTGTTCAGTGCGCACCGAAGTGGTCGACCCCTCATACAGCGTGCGGATGACGGTAATCAGGGGAGTGGGGACGCGAGCGCGAGCAAGTACAGCCCATAGAGCGTCCCACAGGACAGAATCAAAAGCCTTGATGAAGTCGACGAAGATCAGGATGGCGGGAAACTCACCAGGTTGCAGGAGAGCGATTTCCTCGAAGAGGCGACGCGCGACGAAGATGGCCATGACGGTGTTGCGCCCAGGACGGAAGCCCATTTGACTTTCCCCAAGGTGACAGTCGAGAGCAGAACGAAGGCGGTTGAGGAGCATGCGCATGAACAACTTGAGTGCGGCGCTCTGGATGCACACTCCTCTGTAGTTGGCGGGGTCGTCAGGGGAACCTTTGTTTTTGTACAGCATAATACGGTAGCTGTGCTGCCACTCAGGAATCGGCGGCGCGTCGGCAAGCAGGATCCGGTTGCAGACGTCAAGCAGGAACCCCGTGAGCGCCGTCAGCTTAATCACCGGGGCTGGGAGCTGGTCAGGTCCAACGGCGGCATAGAAGCGGAGTTGCTTGGCGGCGGTGCTCAGCTCGAGCTTGGTGAACGGCGGGAGCTGGTTGGGGTCGGCCAGGGGTTCCGTCAGGGCTGGGTACGTGTAGTCCTGCTCAGCGGCGGGCGGCGTGGGCGGTGCAGGGACGTCCGCAGGCGCTACTGCCAGGCGTGCAGCCGCCAGAGGGCCAAGCGGCGGAGGCGGCGGGGGGGCGCCGAGCAGCCGGGACTGGGAGGAATACCACTGGTCAAGCTGCTGCTGCGGTGAGCCAGACAGCATCCGCGGCGCCGGCTGCGCGCCGCCGGCGGGCCGTTGGGCGTGACGCAGGCGGGTCCAGGCGTACTTGCCGTGCTGGTCCTTGAGGTGGGCGAAGTACTCGCGGACATGAAGGTCCTCCTGCTGCTTGGTCGCCTGCCGGATGGCCGAGTGGTAATCGGCTTTGAGGCGGGCGTAGCGGGCGGGGTCGCTGTTGTCGCGCAGGGCTTGCCGGGCCTGGATGACGGCGGGGAGCCGGTGCAGGCTGGTGAAGCGGGGCGGGCGGCGGGGGGGCAGCAGGGCCCCGGCCGCGGGCAGCTTGTCAGCGAGGTGCCGAAGGGCCGATGCCGGGCCGGCAGCGAACAGCTGGGCGTGGCTGGCCGGGATGTCCAGCGCGTCGACGAACGCCTCTGCCGCGCGCTTGTGGGCGCGTTTTTCAGGGAAGTCCTCCAGAGCGTCGTCAGATTTCTCAAGCAACTGAAGTGTGCGCAAATCAGGTGGTGCCACGCGCTTACGAAAGGGCGAGGGGACCCATATATATGTACCCGTAGGACAGTGCAACATGACCAATGGCATGACCCCCAACCAAGTAACCATACATATGTGTGTGCTTTGTTCCCAATATGGATGGTAAAATTGTTGTTAGGTTGGTTTGTGTACCTTATAATGCAAAGTGCAACTGGTAACTACTTTTAGGAACCAGTTGGACACCATCCAAGGGTTAAGGAGCTGGTCCTTGAGCTCGTCGGCAAGGGTGGTTGACGTCTCACCTGGCTTCTGGGGGAAGCGACGCAGCACCACCCGGCAGTCGCGGCGGGCGCGGTCGGTGGCCTCCCGTTGTTGTGGGCCTGGCGACTAGGTCTTCAAGCTCCTGGAGTTTCGTAGGGATGGCGTCAGTGGTTGAGGCGGTCGCTGTCCACAGCAGGTCCGCATATAGGAGAGGGGCGGGAGGTCGCCAGCATCCTGCCGGGGTGGCTGGGATGCGATGGTGGCCGTCTGCTCCGCTATCTTTGGGACCTGTGAGGCCAGGGGCTCGGTGTGGGCGGTGATGGCTTCAAGCTTCTTCATGAGCACGCTGCACTTGCCCTCTGTCAGAGGTGAATTTCACCCTGTGTGCCCAACTGCCTGTTTACATTTGTAGTGTCTGGCCATCATGTTGTAAACGGAGGTATTAGGGTTGCGTCCCTAACAATCGCACCCGCCTGCCGTCTTTTTGGCCGATAATTAAATAGGCTTGGTAGGGCCCGCCGTGAGCTTTCCGGCACAACTTATAGCACTGAATATAGTGCAGTATAGCAAAAGTTATGTAGTGCCGAAGTTGTAATTCCGGCACAATACTTTGCGTACCTTAGGTGCCGACGGTACTATCCTCGGCTGAATATTCCGTGTTGGATATTTCGTATGACTGAATCCAGTTCGAGATGCATTGTATGCAGTGTTAGTTGCTTGACATCTGGCGTTATCCTAATCGTCAATTGTATAATCGACAGCTGGCAACTTGTGCAGAATATTCTAGAACGTGCACCGCTGCCCCAATGTGCCTTGATAAGGAAGTGACGCACCTACGTTGCACTTACCTTGCAGTCCGAGCCCAGTGTGGCTATGGATGCTATGGTTCCCACCCGGGAACCGCACCATGGCTTTGGCGGTGAAACGGTGGCAGTCCGTAACCTAAATATGCAATGAATAAACTGTCTATCTATTGTCTCAATCAGTCTTGACGACCAAGGAATTAAATGAAATTCTGACACCCTCCACCTGGTTTAGGCGAGAGACAACGGCAGCGTGCGTCTCGGATGCCTGCGCCGCGGTGTGCAGCGCCGTGAACTGAGGTTGGAGCTTGTGGACGACCTAGTTGGTTTCCACATTGGAGACCCGGGCCTCCACCGTGTTGAGCGTCGTGTTCAGCAAGGTCAGCTTCTCGGCCAACGGCCAGGTCACGTGCTCCTCCATCACTGCTCGGATGTCATCCTTGCAGAGGGAGGGAGCCGATGTGGCAGCTGGCTGGGCAGGAAGGGCCATGGGTTGCGGAGCTTTCTTGTGATTTCGGCTTCCGTTAGCTGGTAGAAGCTGCACAGGATAGCGAGGCGGTGGTTCGGTTCACTGGCCGGGTGAGGAACCCCTCCAGCATCTCGTCGGGGATGGGCCCAGCGGGCCCAAGGAGCTTGCGTTCCTGTGCTCAGAACTGGACTATTTCGGCGCAGTCCTCCTCCGTCAGGTTCAGCCAACGAAGGAAAGAAAAGAATTCGTAGCCTGGGAGGAAAGTCCGCCCGGCATTTGTGTTCGTGGCAGGGTTTCTTGGGCTCAGACTGGTGAGGCGCTTGGCGATGGGTTTGCTGGCGATATGTAGGTTTGGGGGCCCAGTCGACTTGGCAAGGACGATGGCGAGTGGGTTGGGCTGGGAGCCGGAAAGCTCCTTTTCTAAAACTCGTTTTGCTTTTGGAGTCGTCATAGCTGCTTGTCACGTGCGTAACTTTTTGGATACTGCGTTTCGGCCGTAGTAACCGATTATACTGGCGGGTGCGTCTTAGTAAGTTCAACTATGGCGCCTGCCTATACAGTCCCTGCCGAGCCTCATAAATCATAATCATCATTCCCGGCAAAAACCGAATTCCCCGGCTGATTTCCCCCCATATGTATTTTGGCACGTGGCGAGTGGAGTACCCTTCCTTGCCTTGGTTGCGATCGAGCTTAATTGGCATGCAGGCCTTGGCATCCACGATACACTTAGCCGCCTCTGCGTCCTGAGCAATGATGTGCATAGCCGGTGTTACGTCGCGTAACAATCCGTTATAGTTACGGACGTAAATTAGGTCCTTTGCCTCAGTCGTTCCTAGGTTGACGTGTAGCTCGTACCGGTGGGCAATGTTGATTCATGTCCCACGCAGCTCCCACAAAAACCAGCATCTTCATTAAAACAATAAGTGGAAGCATACATGTGACACTATTGACATGCCCGGAGGCACGCCGTTCAAGGCCCTTCATGAAGTACGTTGCCCGAGAGGCAACCAAGACAAGGGTGGGTGGGTGGGGAGCAAAGAAAGAGGCCGACAAAACCAGCCCGAGCGGCTTT
>RPFO01000313.1:409339-588043 GCA_009746045.1 Mesostigma viride
CCTGCAACCTGGTGAGTTTCCCGCCATCCTGATCTTCGTCGACTTCATCAAGGCTTTTGATTCTGTCCTCTGGGACGCTCTATGGGCTGTACTTGCTCGCGCTCGCGTCCCCACTCCCCTGATTACCGTCATCCGCATGCTGTATGAGGGGTCGACCACTTCGGTGCGCACTCAACACGGCATTACCCCGCCATGCCCACTGCAGACCGGCGTCTGGCAGGGTTGCGTCCTGTCGCCGTACCTGTTTATTATTGTAGTGGATTAATTATGTTATGCGCCAGGCACGTGCTCGCTTTGCTAGCATTGCAGGCCGTGCCCCTGGCCTAGCGATCACGAACGAGCTTGGGGAAGGGGGGCCGACTAACAAGCAGAATTTACTAGCTGACCTCATTTATGCCGACGACATCACGCTCATCGAGAAGCCGGAGTCTGCCCAACTTTGGCTGGACTGCCTGGCGCTCGAGGCTCGGGCGGTTGGTCTAGAAATCAGCCCCAAAACGGAGGCCCTGGCCCTCGGCATGGCAGGGCCCCCACCCACACTCCAGTTAGCATTTTGGGCAACCAATATGCTAAGTGGATGCAGTTTGGAAAGACCTTTCCAACGCCGTGCTGACCGCCTGAAACAGACAAGGGGCGAGAAAGATATAAGGTCCCGAAGTCCTAGCCGTCCGTGGCCGACTAGGGTACAGTCCTCTGGTATAGTGGACAGGACACGTGGCAGGCCGTGCCTGCACAGGCTTAGCCTGACTATCACGTGACTGTGGTCCACGTAGACCAGAGGAGCAGCAGCCTGTGGCTGGTGGAAGTCAGGACTGGCACAGGTCTGCAAGGATACTAGGCCTTGCAGGCTTGTGACAGGTCCTGTACTTCCTAGGTTGCAGAGTCTAGGCAAATCCAGTTCGTCCTGGCTCTGCACTGATGCCAGTGGACGTTGAGGATTTGCCTGCATGCCTGCACGTGCCTCGTCACGCCGATGGGAACGAGGAACAACGCAAAGGATATAGCTTGGTCATGGGGGATGACCAGCTATCTTGGCAAGCACGAACCGAGGCTCCCACATTGGTCGTGGAACCGCTCACCGTGGTCGTGGCTTGGTGCACGGGTTAAAAGGTTGCTGCCTTTGCAACTTTGGCTCATCCCGTTGTGTGGCGCGAGAGACCAGGAACTCACAGTTCTGGCTGTTCGCTAACTCGTACTATTGCATTTCTGTTGTGCAAGGTTTTTCATGTCGGCCGAGGCTCGGGTCGAGACACCTGAGTCATCCCCCAGGCGCGAAGCAGCTCCCGAGTTGCCAGCGCGCGAGAACGCATTTTTCCCCTATTCCCACCCATCCAACGCTTCTACGTTTGTGCAGGCCGCCTACGTTGCGAGGGGTCTTGCGGAAGGAGGTTGGGTTGCTGTGTTTGGGAACGCAGCAGGGCCGTCGGCAAACGACCCTGTGGTGATGAGGATAAGGGCGACGACGTCGCCAGGGGAAACGGGTCGGGTCTGCACGGAGCGGCTCGTCGCTATTCGCGACGAAATTGCTTCGTTGATCTACAGTTTGGAGGTTGCGTACCAGGGCGGGCACGTCACCATTCAGGCGCTGGACTTAGCGCGTGAGACGCTGGGCCAGCTGGTGGCCATTTGTTTAGGTGGTACCAGATTGTATAACCACTGGGTGGCGACAAGCTCGCTGGGGGAGGGGACCGACGCGTCACATATTATACGGGACGCGCAGACGCGTGAAGCCGACAGTCCGTGGGATTCGGCTGAAGTGGTGGCTCAGACGTGTGAGCACCTGGTCAATATCTTGATCCAAGAGGCGCGTGGTCACGCCGATCACTGGGTGATCACGACACGACCAGCCGGCATTTGGTCGACCTTGGATACACCGAGGTTGCAAAGCAGGCCGGGGGCGTGTGGGCCAACGGTGACAGTCATCACCGGTCGGGACGTCACCGACGAGGATTTTCACAGCGAGTTCGTGGATCGCCCAACGGGCATCATAGCTCGTTCGTCACAGCAGATTGACGAAGGGGACGGCACAAACGAGGGCTACTCAGCTCGGCGTAGGGCGGAGTTGCATATCCCGTTTGAGCCAGAACACGACTTCGCTGAGATTGGTCGGGGGTCACGGAACGACAGGCGGGGTGGTGGCAGTCGGTGGGTCAGGAACCTGCAGTGGTATCGCCGTGGTAGTGCGCCTAGGCTGCCGGTGGAGCAGACACCAGCCGGGAGGCCGGTGAGCCGGGTATTAGGTCCTTACAACGCGGAGGAGGTCCGCTCAGTTCCGCGCGTGGGGACACCGGTGGCACGCACAGCGCAGGAGCGTGAGGAGGAGGCCATAGCTGAGGAACGGCCAGCGGCTTCTTCAGGCAGCACCAGCGCTTGAGCCAGTTTTGCCTTGTCTGTCGCCTGTTTTGTTTTGTCCTCCCACTGTATATAATGCCTCGTGGCAAACCGGGAGACGGCGACAAGGGCGAGATGGAGGCACCGGCTGGAGCAAGCCAGGAGCCTCGGCAAGACAAGGAGCAGCTGGTGGGAGAGGCGATCCCAGCCAGCGACGGCGATGGGGGAAAGAGACCAGGCGGCAAGAGACGGCATGAAGACGCGGTGGAGGAGGCGCGCAAGGTGCGGGCAACAGGGCCAACGGATGCAATAACGGTGGCAAACGGGCGACCTGCCGTGGAGAAGCGTAAGAGGGACCCCTCCGCTGACGGCAATGGTAAGAGGCCTCACGTGGATGTGCTCTCCCCTGTGCCTGCTGGACCAAGTGGTGTTGTTGTTGTGACACCCGCTGTGGTGGAGCCAGTGAAGGCGCTGCCAGGGTCGAGACCTCACATGAGTGCTGTCACTGTTATGAATGGTCAAAAGCCTCTTAAGGGGACGGGACACCCCCGAATTTTTTGGCGCCAAAAAATTCGCGCCGGAGCCGAAGGTCACAAATTTCACGTGCACGGTGCGCGCACCCCTTGCGGAAGTGGCCATGGCGACTGCGTTCAGGCGAAACTACCACACTAGGGCAGGCGAAATGCAAAAATTTTACTCGAATCTAAAAGGACATGAGTTTATGATGTTAGTTTGTGGCGGAAATCAGCTGGTTTACAATATCGCTGTTGTTTTTTTATGCCATCGGCATGGGGGGTAATCTGAATTTGTTGGTCGCGCGGAATGAGATAGAATTCATGATAGCGGCTGTAAAATAGCGGTTTTGGGGGCTGTTCTGACCTTGAAGCAGGCATTAATATCGGTTGCATCGAATTCTAAACCGAGCTAGTGCTTTTTGCCAGATTTTCGGCCATTATCGGTAAGTAATTGTTCAGACCTGCGCAGTGCGTGTCTGACCTGTCCATGGAAGAACGGCTGTTGTTGCGCGCCTGGGCGAGGGATTTACGAGGGCAAGGTACAGATTTGTCGCGAACGTTATCTGCTATCGGTGCTTTCTTCTATGAGCTCATCGTTCGAGGTTTTTTGCGTTCTTTTTGGGCAGTTTCCGCCAGCTAGCTCGCCGTCGCTTGCCGTTGTGTTGTCGAATACCTGGCAGCTTTAGATTGTTTTCGTTGATGTCGTGATCAGGGCCGCTTCAGTCGCAGCCTATAGCTCTTCGGGAAGGTATAAGGCATTTCATAAAACGTGTTCTGGCAAGGATGTTGTGCGTATGGACGCTTCTTGTTGTTTGAGAGTGACGCACCCTCTCCTCACAGGCCGCAGCGGCATCACAGCGCTCATGCGGTGAAGGGCCGCCAATGGTTTCTTTGCATTTTATCGTGCAGGGATGGAAGTGTTATAGTGATGATGATGTTGGAGATATTGCATTTGTGTGACTGCATGTAGATAGCTGGCACCAATGGTTGTTTGAGCTTTCCTTTGTTATGATGATGTGACAAGACTACAATGTGCTGAGCCAACCATGGTTGACATGCATGACTGCATGCAAGCTATATATACCATGTTCTTACTTGGTTCCTTGCCCTCCATAGTCCCAGTTTGTCATCCATGCCGGGGAGGACAGTTTAGGAGGTGTTGTTGTGTTGATTAGCTTGGTTGGCATCAACCTTACACTCTAACCTGGGAGAAACATAGGAAATGCCGCTTAGGCATGTTAGGGCTACCATCGTCAAGGCTATGCACATATTTACAAGGCTGGCCATGCTGGAGGGATGATGAAGACATATGAGGTGCGTGGCCACCCCTTTGTACTTTGTAAACATACTCTGCATGGTTTTGGTGCATGTTGGATGGCATATTAAGTGGCACTGTGGGGTTACTAACTTACTGAGTGGTCCTTAGCGCCTTGTCATGTGGTCATATAGGAAACTCATCAACTTGAGCAGTTCTTGTCGCAATGACCCCCCACATTGAGCATGCGTTGCCGTCAGCGTGCAAGAGTTGATTATGTGTGCTTTGGTCAGTTTGCAGATGTCTTGGATGAAGAAGGAGGTGCTAGTGTGGCTAAATGGTTACTCTAATTTCCTTGTAGCGTCTACATGGGTGGCCGTCTTGGAATGGTTGTAACTTGGGCAGTTCTTGTCAGAATGGCGTCAAACCTTGAACATAGGAGGTACCATATGTGCAGAGAATGGTAGTATGTGGTTTGGCCAGTTTTCATGAGGCTTAGATGTATAAAGGGGTGTTAGTGTGGTTAAATACTAGCTAAAACCTCCCTTAGCTTCGTCACAGGTGGCAATCTAGGAATATCCATCAAATAGGGCTGCGCTTGTCAGAATGACCTGAAAATTTGGGGCTGCATGTCCCCCAACCTCTAGTATTTGGGAATATATGATTTGGCCCTATTCCATGTGTTTATGATTTGATAATTTTTTTTTTTCATTAAAAAAGTACCCTTTTTGCGGGAAAATCCATCAATGTGTGTAAACATGATTATTTTGTGCTCAAAATTAGGTAGCATTTCTCAAAAGTCAGGGAACTATATGGGAATATATGATTTGGTCCCAATATGTTTGCCCACTGCCCTAGGAAAAATGTGACTAGAATAGCGTCTTTTTCTATTTTTAGCGCGTTACCGGTGCCCTTTGGGGGCTAGTACCCCCCCCAAGTTGCTGGAATTTTTTTTTTTAATCATATTAATGGTCCCCAATCATCATTGGATTTTTAGCACATGCATAGGTATGGTTTCCAGAAAAGTGCCCTTTAGGGGTGTCCCCTCCACCACTAGCACAGGAAGCTTTGGACAAGTGGCTTGAGGACATGGAGCTTGTTGTGTGCTCCGTGGACCCCACTGTCAACCTAGTGCAAGTGTTTCACTCGTCCACATGCAACAGGGACTCGTCAGAGCGTGTCAGGGAAAAGGCTAGGACTGCTGTCAAGGATAAGCTAACCTGGGCGCAGTTCCTGGAAGGGTTGAGGGAGGAGTTCTCTGACAAAGTTCTCAACCTCACCAACTATTACAAGCATCAGTATGACACCTTTGAGATAGTGGGCCCTGTGGCAGAGGAATGGGCTAGGCTCAACCGTATCAGAGACAAGGGGGCCAAGTATGGCTTCCTGGTCACAGATAGGGCCTTGGCAGACTATTTCCTGGACCGTATGGGTTTGAGTGTGGATGGGAGAAACGGTGCCCGCATGTTTCTGAACCAGACTGATGGCTCCTTGCGTGCTCTGGAGCTTGTAATCCTCAGCATAAGGAAGCCAGATCCTGCCTGCAAGGCTATCCAGTCCCATGGCAGCAATGCCACCTCCGCTGTGCAGGGCCAAGGTGATGTCCCCGGGTACCCAGCCCGTGATGGGGCAAGGCCCAACAAGCGTAAGCGCTTCAGGCGCCAGAGGCAGGGGGCTCAGGGTGGCAAGGGTGCAGGTTCCCAAGGAGGGGTTGGGAGCCAGCAAGCTGGTGGTCAGCAGGGTAAGGGTGGCCAAGGGCAAGGCAAGGGCCAAGCTCAAGGCAACCAGGGCAAGCAGGGTGGACAGTCTCAGGGAGGCCAGGGGAAGCCTGGCAAGGGTGGGGCTGGGTCTGGGAAGAAGGGTGGAGCATGCTTTGTGTGTGGCAAGGAAGGTCACTGGCGTCGTGAGTGTCCTGACAGGAAGGCCAAGCCTGCTGGGGCAGGGGGCCAGTCTGGGCAGCAGTGACTAGCATCATCCCCTGTAAATAGTCAATCACCCCTTGGGGAAGGTGTGCTGGATGTACATAAGGATGGGGGTGTGCCCCTTGTGCAGCACCAAGGGTGTAAAGATGTTGTTCTTCCACTGGATTGCAATAACAATGCTGCAGCTGAATTCCCTATGCCTCATGCAGGTGGTGGGTCTCCAGCAGGTGCTGGCCTGGAGGGCCAAGGGACCTTGCTGGAAGGGCCTGGAGCGGTCCAGGGTGCAGGACCTGACTTGGGGCGTCAGGACGGCCTGCAGGGAAGCCCTGGAACCTCAGGAGTGGATCATGTGTCCCCACACACGGTTCAGACGTCTCGCCAGGTCAGTACTGACAGAGTGCTGAGCTATGCTGAGGCTGGCCATAGGTTGCATCACATGTTTGGGCATTCTGGGCAGGCAGCAATGTTTGCTTGGAAGCTAGGTAGGGAGCCTTTGTGGGAGGCTGCCAGGCTGCTGCTGAGAACTGTGGTTGCCAGGAGAATGCTGTTCACCCACCTCAGTCCCATGCTAGGGAGCCTGCTAGGGAGCGTGGCGACATCCAGATGGATATCCAGCATATCAGGGGCTTGTATATATTGGTGGGGGTGGACAGGTTCAGCAGATACAGGCTGATAGACGTTCTGCCTGGTATGCAGGAGCACCACTTGTTGTTGGGTATGAAGGCCCTGATCCCAGGCTTTGGGGTGTGCAAGAGTGTGCAGGCAGACTTGCAGTTTGACTGTTTGCTCAAGCATCAGGACCAGCTGCCTTGTAAGCTGGTAGTAGTCCCCAGGGAGAGTCATGGGCAGCAAGGGGCTGTAGAGAGATCCATACGTGAAGTGAAGACAGTGGTGCTAGCAGCAGAGTCAGTGCCACTTGTGGCATCTGCCTTAGAGAGGGCAGCCTGGTGTAAGGGGATAGAAGAGCAGCTGAACCACAGGGTTAACTATTACTTTGATGGTGTGGCTGTCTCTCCCCTGGCCCTGCAGTATAGCTTGTTGCCTGAGAACGTGGTGCAGGCCAGTCTTAGGAAGGCAGATAGGTTATTTGCCCAGCTGAGACGTAAGGACAAGAACTGGAATGTGCTGAGGCCTCAGGTGGGGCTGAAGGTCAGGATGTGGAAGGAACCATCTATTCCAGGCAAGCGGGGGAAGTGGCAGGATGGGGTTGTCACTCGTGTGGAAGAAGCTAACAGATCTTGCCTGGTGGCTTTGGAAAAGGATCCAAGGCACGTGTACAGGTTGTCCTGGGCTCATGTCAAGGAAAGAAGGCCACATGCAATCTGGCCTGCAGACGGGCCAGGCCCTCCCAGCTGGGTTGAGGAGCCAGGCCAGAGCCAGGCAGCAGCAGCTAACAATCCTCTGGTGGTGGATGATGGTCTGTCCCTGCTGGAAGATGACGAGCAGGAGGCTGCTGAAGCAACTGTCACAAGGCCAGAGGGGACGGGGCAGCCACCTAAGGCCCGGGGGCCTCTCATGGCGGACGTCATCCGAGCACTCATGCGCAGCAAACATGATCCCAAGGTATCCAAGCTCACGGGGTGGGGGTCGTGCTGGGCAGCTACAATGGAGGTAGATACCAACTCACAGGTGTCTGTCATCAGGGAAGAGGATGCTGTAGGCTTACAGATGTCCCATCCCAGTTGCCTTGCTGTGTCTGATTTCTCAGGAAAGGTGTCCATGAAGATCCTTGGGGAAGTGAGTGTGCCTATCTTAGGGGTGCCCACCACGTTCTGTGTGGTAGAGGGCTATCAGGGGCCTGCCATTCTGGGTCAGAACTTCTTGTGCATGCCAGGGGTTACTTTGACCTCTGATGAGTTGGCACTAGAAGGCAGGGGCAGCCTCCCCCTTGAAAGATATCACTATTCCCAGGGTCTTGCAGTGGCGGTGAAGGCTGTTAGGAGTCAGCCAGCTGAGGGTCCTCAAGGTCAGGAGCCCATAGCTGAGGACTGTTGATAATCCCAACCACCTTTGATCCAAGGCAGTTAGGGGTAAACAGGTACCAGATAGCTGCTCACAGTCCTATTCCCTGGCGCCAGCTAGTCGAGATGATGCAAAGCCCCAAGATGGCTAAGGCATGGACTCTTGGCTTTGTTGCTTCTGGGCATGAGTGGATAGTTTCCAACTGTGCAGAACCTGTGGATGAGCTGCCAGAAGTTCACCAGCTGCTCAGATTGATGTTTGTCCTCAAGCTCAAGGAGGTTGATGGTGTCCAGGTGCCACATGTCAGACCAGTTGTAACCGAGTATCATGGCACTGGCCAGTTGTTAGATGAGGAGCTCTATACTCCAGGGATGCTGCATGACACGTGGAGGATTCTGCTGTGTATATTTCTGTCTTTTCTGGTTAAGGGTGTGCCCTATAGCTCTGTGCTGATTGATTTCAAGAGGGCTTTTCTCAAGGGTGACCAAGATCAGGCTAGGCAGACTTGGAGAGATATCCCTCCTTTCTTTGTGACTGTACCTGCTGTATGGAGAGCAGAGATAAAGGCCAGGTACCTGAGAATTCTGAAAGGGTTGGAAGGTCTCAGGTCCAGTCCCATTATCTGGAGAAAGAGCCTAGAGAAATTCTTGAAGAATACTTGTGGGTTTTCTGTGTCTCCAGTGGATCCCTGTTTGTTCCAAGGGTCCCACAATGGCCTTCCTGTCTTTGCCTCACTGCATGGTGATGACCTGCATCTCATAGGTCCACCAGACTGGGTTGAGGCTGTCTTGGCTAAGATCCAGAAGCGGTTTGAGCTGGGTAAGATACAGCACATGGTGGAGAATGAGCCTATGGTCTTCTGTGGCATGCAGGCTACGTTGTTCCAAGCCAAGGGCTCGTGGTTCATCAGGATGGAGGGTGGTAAGGACTACCCACAGCAGATTGTAGATGCATTGCAGGAGCCCATCACGCAGGCTAGGTGTGCTACCATCAGGGGCATGCTGGCATGGCTTGCAAGTATATGTGCCCCTGACTTGCTGGTTCTGAGTCGACTTACTGATTCCCAGCTGGTTGAGGTGGGTGCTGAGAGTGTGGTGCAGGCTGTCATGATGTCTCCCCCTCTCATACTGGGTCCTGTGGATTTGTACAAGCCCCTTGACATGGTTCTCTATGTGGACAGTTCTATGGATAATAGGAAGGTCACAGAGGTCAGGGGCAGGGCAGCAGCATTAGTTACCCTGGAGCAAGATCACACCTCACTTGTTACCTGGTACAGTCGGTTGCAGAACAGGGTTACACCCAGCAGTGATATTGCTGAGTGCAGGGCAATCTGTGAAGGGCTGCATACTGCTCTTTACTTGAGGGAGCTCTTCTACCAGCTATGTCAAGTGGCTTCCTGTAGGTTGCAGCTGCACACACTGGTGAGGACTGATAGCATGGGCATGGTGCAATTTGTGCACAGGCAGCTGGCCAGGAGCAGGGACCTTGACTACTTGTTGCTCAAGGAGATGTCCTACCTAGCTCACATTGAACATGTGCCTGGTGTGGACAACCCTGCAGATGCCCTCACCAAGCTGGAGGAGAAGGCGGAGAGGCAGTACCCCCTGCTCCGTGGGCTCATGGACCCCTTACACGGGCGGCCATAGAGACCAGGCCTTGCTTCAGCTTGGGTGTCCCCAGTGGGCTGCTTGACCAAAGTACCAAGTGGTGACTGGTGCTTACTGGTTGACAGCCGGTCCTTCAGGGTTAGGTACACCCTCCTGGACAGGAGTTGGTGTGGAATGTCACTCCTACCAGCTGAGAATCATGCCTGGCCCTCCCCATGGGGTTCAGAAGAGTCGCCAGGACTTAAGTCGACGCCTTTGGCCTCAAACAGTTAGGCCATGCAAGGGCAACCCGAATGTTGGTTCTTACAGGTTGCTGTATATATGTTTTCTAGTGCTTGTTTCCAACCTGTTGCTAATAAAGAACCTGGTTGTGTGACCATGTGGAACATGGTTGCCAGGGGCCACATTCTGGGTTATATAATGCTTGAATAAAACATAATCATGTCATGTCATTCTCATGTTGTTCTCATGGTTGTAATGTTTCTCTTGTGTAAAGTTCCAGGTCACCTATAAACCTGGAGGTTGGGGTGGGGTTCAATTCCCCAGCAGAGCCACAGCCTGGCATGAGTGATTCCTGGGCTTAACACCCAGTGAAGACATGGGCTCCCCAATGAGGCAGTATTTGTAGGTGCTACCTGAGTCTCTTTGAGCATAAAAGGGAAAGGCTGGCCAAGGCGGGCGCCATAAGAACGGGCGCCTGTGATAACTGTGAAAGATCAGGAACTCACAATAGTACGTTCTTGGCATCCTGTAATCCCAGCCATTGGACTAGGTAATGTGCCTTGACTTTAATCTAGCACCAAGTTCCCAAGGAAAGGTTGGGAGCTGACCAAGGGGTCAGGGGATAACCTGGGGTGACCTCTGATTCACTGGCCAGTACACCTAGCCTGGTCCAAGGGCAGATATGTTGTTACCCAAAGGAGGCAGGAACCTGGGCCCTCAAAGGTCTGATCAACCTCAAGGGACCAAGCGGTCTGTGGCTGAGTGGGCACAAGCAAGGTTAGGCTTGTTTCAAGCTGGTCCAGCTCCAAAAGAAGAAAGGGTTGGAGTTAGCATTTTGGGCAACCAATATGCTAAGTGGATGCAGTTTGGAAAGACCTTTCCAACGCCGTGCTGACCGCCTGAAACAGACAAGGGACGAGAAAGATATGAGGTCCCGAAGTCCTAGCCGTCCGTGGCCGACTAGGGTACAGTCCTCTGGTATAGTGGACAGGACACGTGGCAGGCCGTGCCTGCACAGGCTTAGCCTGACTATCACGTGACTGTGGTCCACGTAGACCAGAGGAGCAGCAGCCTGTGACTGGTGGAATACAGGACTGGCACAGGTCTGCAAGGATACTAGGCCTTGCAGGCTTGTGACAGGTCCTGTACTTCCTAGGTTGCAGAGTCTAGGCAAATCCAGTTCGTCCTGGCTCTGCACTGATGCCAGTGGACGTTGAGGATTTGCCTGCATGCCTGCACGTGCCTCGTCACGCCGATGGGAACGAGGAACAACGCAAAGGATATAGCTTGGTCATGGGGGATGACCAGCTATCTTGGCAAGCACGAACCGAGGCTCCCACATTGGTCGTGGAACCGCTCACCGTGGTCGTGGCTTGGTGCACGGGTTAAAAGGTTGCTGCCTTTGCAACTTTGGCTCATCCCGTTGTGTGGCGCGAGAGACCAGGAACTCACAGTTCTGGCTGTTCGCTAACTACTCCGCCTCTTAGACGATGCCGAGGTCAACTACCCTCCTTCAGGCCGCTTCAAGCTGCTCGGCAGTTGGCTTCCCGACTGCGAGGACGACATGACGACACGGATCGGCATGGCGTGGGCGCACCTCCATGACCACCGCCGCTGGTGGAGCAACCCCGCCCTACCCCGGATCGTCAAGCGTGACCTCTTCAAGGTCGTCATTCTGACGATCCTGACCTACGGCGCCGAGACGTGGACACTGATGCAGGAGCTGGAGCAACGACTCGACAGCGCCGTCACGAAGATGCTGCGCAAGGCCCTTAACATCCCCTTTGGTTTGCACATTAGTAATGAGGATTTGTACGCTGATTTGCCCTATGTTTCCCACATTATTAGGCACAGGCGCCTGGGCCTAGCCGGGCACCTGGCCCGCACAGATCAGGTAGATACATCAGATAGACTAGCTGGCACCAAGCCCGCCCAGCCTGGGCGATATGTCCTCACCTGGCGTGCCCCCGGCCGCGCGCGGCAGGGCCGCCACCCGTGGACTTTTCGTGATAGCCTCGGCATGGACATGTGCTACACTAGACGTGACGGGCTCACCCCCGGGCAGCCTCCTGGTTTGTCTGTAATGTGGAGGCAGATGGTGCGCAAGGATAGATGGCAAGTAGTGATGAAGGAGACCACCCCCAAGCCTGTGGGGGCTTCGCGTGTGACCAAGTATGGCATTCATAGCGATTCGGGCCGCGGTGCCCACACCCCTGTAACTAGGACCTAGATAGCTTATACCATCCATTCCATCCCATGTTCCCCTCCCACTGAGGACTTATGCTCACGTGACGCAGTCACGTGTCTATTAATTAATTAATAGACACTATCCAACAGGGTCTAGAGCCTCGTGCCCAGTGTTACGTCCCGGCCCTTTTGGACGGACGTAACAATGGAATAAATTATGTAGTTTGACTTGTTGTCATAGTCCGTAGGACTTTGGGACTCATTTCGGGACTTAATTTGGGAATCGTCCCTTGGTCAGGACTTTTGTATGGAACTATGACAGTTTGTGTGACTCGGACCAGTTATTTTGGGGCCTAGGTTGTTGTATGCGTGTATCTTCTAGGGGCCGGTGCAGTCGCGCCGCGCTGCGTACTTTATATAGCTAGTTGAGATATTGTACTCATGCGTGGATTCTGTAGGCGAGGGTCGATGTCGACCCGAGGATCTTGTGTGGACTGCATGCTTTGGAAGGTCGGCGCCATGTCGGCGCCCCTTGCCAGCTTAGTGGCAGACCTAGGTGAAATTGGTCCGAGGACGAGAGTCTCGTCCTCTTGGTTTGATGAATGTAAAGTGCGATGACGCCTTCATATTAAACCTGCATGGGGCAACTATCCATTTGTAATTGGTATTGCTAGCCACTATAAGACTGTGTGTATCAATTAGCTTGGCATCAAGTCGCGGTGCCAGATATCTCACGACCCCAGTCGTGAAGCGCAATCTGCATTAGGCCACCTTGAATCTTCCTAATTCCGGCATGGTAGATCTTTCGCTACGTAGCTCAGGCTAGGTGTCTGGGCTGGGACGTAACACTGGTTATCGGAGGAAAAATGTGCTGGAGAGGTTAGCTAACTCTCGCGGAGAGGGCTAGTGTAGCCAGTTAGGAAACCAAGGCGGAGCTTGGTGTAGATAGAGGTTCCGAAATTCAACGATTGCTGGCTGGTCGGCGGCCAGCCCGTAAGGGAGTCAACGACGATCTAGAAAGCAAGCAGCCGGTCTGGGATACTCGGCGGGGCCAGCCATGGTCCTGACAGTGGTGAGGTGCTATCGACAATAGCGTCCATATCCCCTGTTTTCAACGACACCTAGTGGCGGCCAGGGCTCGCCTTCAACGACACCAGGTGGCGGCCAGCTCAGGGGTTATCAACGACATTGACGATGGTACGTCCCCTAGTTTAGATCTATCCCTTTATGAGCTATGCCTGTGGAAGGCTAGCTTGCGCGCTCGCCTTCTCTCCGGGACCGCACGCGTAAGGGGTTTATGTTAAATGTTGTGCTCTCTGTAGGCGTTTATATGTCGTTTGTGCGTGTGGGTGTCGCGGAGGCGCCCATCGTTGTGTGACCTGCAGCGGGTCTTGGGGTAGATACCGTCGGGCTGTGGCCAATTATGTTGACGGTGTTTATCTCTGTGTGCCCCGCGTAGGGGAGGAGCCGCGTAATGTGCCCTTGCTCTGCGGAAGGCTCGGGCGTGTGCTGTGTTAGACTCTGTTCTTCTTCCTCGTTTCGTTTTTGGTAAAGGTCACTGCACCTAGAGGTAGCCCTGGGAACTCCTTTTCTCCTGTTTGCAAGCTTCTGCTAGCCTACTATGTAACATCATTGCCCAGACGAAGGATAAATAAGGGTTTTCATAACATCATAGAAGCTGATAGGTTTGTTAGGGAGCATATGTCATTGCCTGAGGGTCTGCACACCACTCGTGAATGCTCTCAGACACCCACGTCTAGCAAGGTAGATAGCAGTCAGGAGGTGGGAGTTATTATAAATAGTGACGGAACCTTTTTGCCACTTGGCAATTAGGTCCGTCACTATTTATCCGGCGAAAACCACTCGCCGGCATCTATTCCGCGTTAAGTTCACGTGAACGTGGCGCGGAATTGATGCCGGCGAGTGGTTTTCGCCGGATAAATAGTGACGGACCTAATTGCCAAGTGGCAAAAAGGTTCCGTCACTATTAATAATAACTAAAACGTCGTAGTGTGGGGGCCGATATCTATCGCACCGCTAATGCCTACTGCAGTTACTACCGAATCTCGCCTTAACGATATTCCAACCAGGCATTTTTCCCTTCTGGCACTTTCGTTTGGCCTTCTGGTATCAATTCCTTCCGGTATTCGGAAATACCCGTGTCACCACAGGGATTCGAACCCCCGACTTACGAGGTCTTAGTTATTATAAATAGTGACGGAACCTTTTTGCCACTTGGCAATTAGGTCCGTCACTATTTATCCGGCGAAAACCACTCGCCGGCATCTATTCCACGTTAAGTTCACGTGAACGTGGCGCGGAATTGATGCCGGCGAGTGGTTTTCGCCGGATAAATAGTGACGGACCTAATTGCCAAGTGGCAAAAAGGTTCCGTCACTATTTATAATAACTAAGACCTCGTAAGTCGGGGCCGGGTTCGAATCCCTGTGGTGACACGGGTATTTCCGAATACCGGAAGGAATTGATACCAGAAGGCCAAACGAAAGTGCCAGAAGGGAAAAATGCCCGGTTGGAATATCGTTAAGGCGAGATTCGGTACTGCAGTAGGCATTAGCGGTACGATAGATATCGGCCCCCACACTACGACGTTTTAGTTATTATAAATAGTGACGGACCTAATTGCCAAGTGGCAAAAAGGTTCCGTCACTATTTATAATAACTGTGGGGACGGCAGTTACAGTCACCTTCTCCCAGCTGGCCATTGGCCCTAGCAGACAATAGAGGGGATTACCACTAGAGTGCTTAGTACTAGGTACTATACATATAGATCGCTAGTACGTGGTTGCTCTCTTTCTCTCTCTCACTGGGGAGGTGTTAAGCCTGCAGTGCAAGGTATCGGTACGAGCATCATGCCACGAAAACGTAGAGAACTTGTCAACAGAGAGATAGAACAGGTAGACAACCACGAGCAAGGTAAACAGGTGGTAGAGGTACCACCGCACGTCCAAGTCAGTGTATAATCATACGCAATACGCTATCGTACGCGGCCCAGGTGTATAATGTATAATACGCTTCATACGGTGTATTATACTCTAATCGTACGCTAACCCCTTTCTGTCTGTTTTTGCATGGTTTTGATGATCATTCATCAATCTGACCAACCCAACATGTTCTCCAGCATCACAAGTTTGGCTTTATATGCCACATCATCCATCACATGGCATTGCCAATGTCGTCACTACCTAGAACAACAAGCGCTGTCCCTAATGAATAGTTACTCAATAAAAGCACAACAAAACGTCAAGTTTATATTCAACTAGGGGTACTGAATAATAAGACATTTTGCCAGAAATAAGACACATTGCCTACTAATCGTAGGCCGGCCATTACTAATGGTTCTGCATGAAGCAAGGATACAAAAGGCTTTATGGCTGGCATGCAGGCTAACAAAGTGCACCGGATGGCCCAGCAGTAGTGCGCCCAGAGCCAGCCATGCCGGAGGAGCTGGCATGAGCGGACTGCCACTCGGAGGCGTCGGTTTCTACAAGGTCAGTAAGCTTGCCTTTGGCTGCCGCCCGCGCATCAGCCTGCTTCCCAGCGTCACTACCCGCCTTTCTCTTCCTGGCCTTGTCATCCTTCTCCGCCTGCTCCCTCAACAGCTTGAGACGCAATGCCTTGGGCGGCTTCGAGCATGGGCACACTTTCGCATCCTTGGCATACGTGCCGCCCATGATATGGCACCTTCCTCGGGTAGAAGAACCCTTGAAATGTGCCTTGCATTCTGAGCACGTCTTTTGGTAGTTATTTGTCTGCTGCCCATCCTTGAAGACACGCTCTTTGCTAACATATGTCCAAACATCCTCAGAATCAGCCTCTAACTCGTCGGCCCCATCATCATCATGGTCCATCTCCTCACTCTCCGTAGCCATGGCGCCTGTTGATATGCTACGATAGGTGACCACCGCGATCTTGCTGGCACACCGCGATCTTGGCACATTTTGTCTTCTTGAACGGTGCCTTCCTGTCCTGCCAATACACGCAGCCATATGCATTGATCTTGGCCAAGTGGCACCTTGCTGCTCACTTGTTTCTACTACTCGGCGCGCCGCAGCCTAGTCTAGAAACTTCCGCTTCACCCGAGCTGTAAACTGATGCCGGAGCCAAAAATACGCAAAAAATACGCAAAAAAATACGCGATACGCAAGAAATACCCTAAAAATACGCGGCGCGTACGAAAGTACCCCGTTTTCGTACGCGCTGCTCGCGTATCGCGTATAATACGCGCGATACGGCGTATAATACGGCGTATGATTATACACTGGTCCAAGTAGGGACAGGTACAGGTGAGGTCATGGAGAGACCTGCGGAAGGCTCCCCACGATCCAGAGACCAGGGCCGCAGAGATTCATCAGATGATGACAGTCCAGACTCCAGGTTGGAACAAGGGGGGGACGGGCGCAGCCAGGAGATGCTCCAGGGGGGTTTCCAGCAGCAGCAACGGCAGCAGCAGCAGCAGCAGCAGCAGGGTTTCCAGCAGCAGCAGCAGCAGCAGCAGCAGCAGCAGCAGCAGCAGCAGCAGCAGCAGCAGCAGCAGCAGCAGCAGCAGCAGCAGCAGCAGCAGCAGCAGCAGCAGCAGCAGCAGCAGCAGCAGCAGCAGCAGCAGCAGCAGCGGCGGCGGCGGCGGCGGCGGCAGCAGCAGCAGCAGCAACCGCAGCAGCAGCAGCAACGACCACAGTGGCCGCCGCGGTATCCTGAGCAGACCGGGCACGAGAATGAAAACACGCAGTACTACCGTTATCATGCTCAGCTAGCCACGGAGCGACCATCGCAGCCCTGGGCTGGGCGCGGCCGCTCCATGGGATCTCCGCCGGCCACAACACACCGGGGCAGGCGTCGAGTGTCCTTTGGCAGTACTTCCCTACTACCCATGGTGTTGTGGAACTCTGAGGATGACGGGGAGGACACCGGGGCAGATGGCGAATTCGGCGATTTGGAGGGGGCCGTGGAGGATATCGAGGAACCAGGGGCACAGGACCCTCCCTTTGGAGCTCATAGGCCACAGGTCCGGCTAGGGGGTGACAGAAGCAGCGCCACCGCACACGACGAGGGGACTCAGACACCCGTCCAGCGACACGTCCCCCAACCGCAGCGACCTCGGGCGCAGGACAGCAGCATGGTCCACTCGCCTGTGGTCGTCAGCAACCTGAATTTCAGCAGAGTGGCCTTGGATGACCCGGGGTATGAACACCCATCATCTATACAGGTGCGGCGGACGCACGGCACGCCGGCCAGATCCGGATCTCTCCCCCGGTCGCAGCCCCCAACCTTCGGCTCCATCGCCTATCGTGAGGTCGGTGGGCCCGAGCCTAGTACGGTGAAGGCACCACCGATGCCCACGTTCAAGAATGTTCCCAAGCTGCACGCGGACATGAAACCGCGGGAGATTGATGAATGGGGGCGCATGTGGCAACAACAGTATACCGTCTGGTGTAACCATCACAGTTGGGAACTGGCTACCTGCGATCTCATCCCGCATGTTGTTAACACCTGCATGGACCCCTCGGTGGTGAGCATCCTGAATTGTGAGAGCATCGCATCCCAATCGTACCCGCAAACCGTGGAGGAGCTGATGGACCGGGTGCGCCGCAAGCTGGTGCCCCCAGATGCTGTAATCCACGAGCGACTCGCATTCGGCAAGCTGCGCCAGGGAGCCACTCCGTACCGCGAGTTTCTCTCCAAGTTTGACGGTCCAGCGCCGCCTACCTGACAGACATGACCTGGTACGAGTACAAGATCCGGTTCATTGAGGCCCTCAGTCCCGAGCTGCAGGATGAGGTACTGAAGCACTACGCTGAGGTCCCCTGGGATGAGTGGGATATCCTGAAAATCCAGCGGTATCTTCTGCAGGTGGCCGATGTCGTGGCTCGCGGGCGCGCACCATCGGTGCGTCGTTTCTTCCGATCAGGTCCCCCGCACGACGGCGAGGAGAACGATGACTCCCCCGATGACCTGGAGGACGGGAACGCTGACCATGGCCTCAACGCCATCGACGCGAGTAAAGCCCATTGCTTCATGTGCTTTGAGGTGGGTCACCTCAAGCGCGACTGCCCCAAACTCCGTAGCAGGCACGCTGGACGTGGCACGGGGGAGACCGAGCCCAGGTTTTCAGGCCCGGCGTTCGGCAGTCGCCCGGACTCCTCCGGCCCAAGGGACAAGCCCCGCAACGCGGACGAGAGGGCGCCAGCAGGCCCGGCAGTTCACGACTCAGCAGTGCCAGCAGCCGCAGCCGCCAGCGATGAGTTCTACCAAGGGCGTGCTGCGCGCGGTCAATGAGATCGAGGCTCACCGACTAGCCTCCGGACAGCGTGCGACCTTTGAGTCACCAGCAGTGGCCGGTTACGAGTTTGCCGCTGGGAGTATACTATAAAATATATTATTATATTAGTATATATTTAATTAATAATGATATATTTATAATATGTTCACTCCGGTGCGCTTTTCCAGTCCTAGTGGCTGGCCACCTTAGCCATTCTGAGAATGCCCACCTGTGTAGGACAAGGGGGGTGTCTGTTTTGCCCCACACATGTACCAAATACCAAGGGTGCATTGGTCCTGCACAGTAGCAGGTCACTCTGTTATCATGATGTCAGTAGTAAGGGGGGTGTTTGGAATCATACACTGACCCCATGTATAGACGCCGTTGGCGGTAATGGGAAATTACTATTAGGCGTCTGGCACTAGTGTTTTATATAGGGTACCGTTGGCGGTAATGGGATATTATATTAGAATGTAATAATATATTGAGATACGGCCAACCAACCGTCATGGATGTCAAGTTTTTGGTCGACACAGGCGCTTCCACGTCCTTCATCAACGCGGCACTGGTGCGCCGGCTGGGCCAGTCACGCCCAGCCCCCACACCGGACGGCCGTGCATCTGACCCACTCGGATGGTCGCCAACACCAATCGCCCGGTCTGGCAGATATCAAAGGTGTGCTGCAAGGCACCCCGGTCGACCTGGCTGCGACCATCGCACCGCGCTGGGCGCAGCGGACATCATCATTGGGCTCGACTGGTTGGACGCGCAGGATGTGGACATTCGCGTGCGCCGGCAGTAATTGTACGATCGCGCGGACGCGTCGTCCCCGGGGGAAGGGGAGGGGTCGCAGAGCGTATGAAACCGCAGAGCGTATGAAACCAGATGGCTACTAATAATACCATATACTTCTTTACTATACCTACCTTTTTTATACTAAGTACTTGCACTGGTCCACTACACTTCTTTATGATACCATACTCTTCTTAATTATATCTAGCTCCTGTATGATCGGCACGGTTCGGCTTTGGATCGAGCCGGCCATCTATGTAGGAATCCACCGCAGCCGCGCGTGGATCCGACGACCCTTCTACTGCCATGCCAGGGATCGATGCGCAGCCGCGCGTGGATTCGACGACCCTTCTACTGCCATCTCTGATCGATGCGCCAACGTGCGGATATTATATATTTTCGATATTCTCAATATTCTATATTCTCTATTTTCTATATAATATATTTTCTCTATGCTATATTCTCTATGGGATAATCTGCAATTGGTGGTGGGCTTGAACGGAGGATTCTACTACTAAGGCGCCCGTACCGGGCGGGATGCCGGATTCGGCGGCGAATGCCAGCGACCCCAGGCTACAGCCTGACTGCACGTCGCGTCCCGCGTGACCAACGGACGCGGAGTCCCATGGCATGCGGCCAAGTATTATTATAGGGAGCCTTCCGGCTGGCGGCTATGAGTCACGGCTCCCTGACTTCCTGGCGCGTGAGGGACGTGCATGGCTTCTCGACGTGCTCCCGTACGTGATTAATTTCACTAGTGCGGCACGGTGCATGGAGACGGCACGGTGCACTGGAGGCTGCTGCAACCCCGAAGCGACTGGGCGATCATGCAGGGTGGAGCATGCATTGAATCGTGGTCCGGGCCGGCAAACAGATGTACAGCACCTTGTTGAATTGTCGGTAGCCAACCAATGGGCTACCCCGGCATTGAGTCGACGCCTACTAGCTGGGTCAGGGCACTCCCGGGCTCGAGTACCCGTGCATGCAGGGCGCGCCCGCGTCCGCCGCGACTGTCGGGAGTAAGGGCCCCCGGGGCTGCAAGCATATGCGGGCACGGTGCAGTTGCATGGCGACAGCACGTACTGCCGGCAGTAGTGGTGGATGACCCAGCCGGTCGTGGTTGCACTGGTTGCGCTGGTGCCGGTCGTGGTTGCATCAGAAGCCGGTGGCGGTGTCCAGTCATTGTCTCACCACCTCAACAGTGCGCGTGCATGGTGCCGATGCCACATGATGTGGCGCTGTCGCCCCGCAGACTGCCGGTATCCGAGTAACACCCGGTATCACTGCATTGGGCCGGTACATCCGCTCTGAGCGGACCCGGCGCTGAGGCGCGCTGAGCCATGGCAGAGCACTGAGGTACATGGGACGTGCGGGATCTGGCCGTCGAGGGCGAGTCACGGGGACTGTAGTAACGGCGACCCGAGACTGAGAGGCAGGCAGGATCGAGCTGCTGGAGTCTGAGCACCTAGTCACTGCCCGCGACCCTGTGCATGGCTACCATCGCGCAGTGTTCGCGTCCCTCCTGTGGGCTGAGCCCGGTAGGGAGTTGTTCCTTGCACCACTGGTGGAGGCCGATCGAGCGTGATTTGCAAGTGGCTCGTGTCCGCGTGCCTACGAGGTTGCATGGATGAGGGACTCAGAGCAGGGCGTTCCATGTGCATGGCGGGCGGGCTGTGCATGTGGGCTTCAAAATGTACTATACCCCATGGCCATGCACTGGTACAGGGGTGGTGAGAGGCCTTCAAGCTTCGAGTGGGGGATGTGGCAATGCGCGGTGGGGACTGCATACATAGGGGCGTGTTTCTGTTGCGGGAATCGGGCTCCTGGGCACTAGACAGCCAAGCGGGGTGAACAGGCGGTGATCGGTCGTGCGCGGGATTGACCCCGGCCCACGATCGCTGTATGTGCTTGAGCACCTGTGTGCTGGGCGCGATCGATCGCGAGCCCGAGGAGCTCTTGTTTGGGACTGCGGGGTTGCTTCGGCCCTACTCCATGAGCAGCACGGTGTCTCGCAGGGGCAACGTTACTGATACGACAGTTCCTGCAAGGCGTGTCACTCCCCGACCTGTCCATTGCATTGTATAAGTGCGGGCATTGCGGGCGCTATGCAGTCCACGTCGGCGGCCTCGAGCATCACATGCATATGGGCCTGCGCAAACATCAACCGTGCTCTTGCTGTGCAAGTGTCACGGAGGGTGTGACTGCGAGCTGAGGAGTTTTCCCCCGCTTGTGGTGGAGTTCAGGCACATTGGTGCAGCAGTCAGAAATGTGGGGACCGGCGACTGCTTCGGTCTATGCACGTCGGCCGGAGTGGTGTTGTGCCTAACTTACTGCAGATTCGTGGAGGAGTCGGCAGGGCGCACTCCAGTGGACTGTCACGCTGGGGCCCTGCTAGTTTTGGGCACTTAACGTGCCATATTATCCAAGTTTCCGGTTTTGATCGACTTTGACTGTTTCCTGCGCTGGATAGATCGAGACGGCGGGGCGCACTCTAGTGGACACACTAGGGCCTTGCGGGCACCTGCATGCGTTCGCAGGTGCAGGGGAGGCGCACTTTAGCGGCCACGCTAGGGCTTCCCCCGCTATACAGCCACTCCAGCGGCGGCCAGGGACGGCCACGTTGCATGGTCGGTTGGCTCACGGCGCGCCTGTATTTGAGATGCAACGCGTACAGCTGTCGGTAGTGAGGCGATGGATCAGTTTCTTCTGGTGCACGCCCTCGCTTCTGAGCATGGGGCCTGCACTGCATGCTGTGCCTCACCGTAGTCGTCGACGCTAGTAGTACTTCTTAATCGTCATGTGATTACGCGCATCAGTCGCGCTGTAAGGCTGGGTTTCGGCTGGACGGGATACATGACTGGCCACCTCGTCGGCCGGATCATCAAGTTGTATGCATGAAAAATATTCCCTCCTGCTGACAGTCCCGATTGGCTATATAAAGAGTTGCCCTTGCGTGGCAAGTCTGGGGGGACCTGGTTTCACTGGCCCGTTGGTGCACAAGGGCTGGGACATAGTACCCCTATGGTCAACATTTCATCAAGTTTGAGGCTGCTCAGGACCTTAGGACTGAAGGTGTCACCCTACCAGGTGGCGTTCGAGAGAGACTTGCGCTCGTATCCCGGTAGTCTGATCCAGAGTATGACACCCATGGGTCGTCAGGCCCTTATTGCGGCCCGGAGCAACCACGGCGTGCCAACAACGGCGGTCGCTGAGATGGTTGTGAGAGTTATATGACGGATAGCGGTCGAATGATCCTGTCATCATGTTTCATGCTACTACGTCAGGGTTGGTCTTGTGCATCAACCTCTGGAGGAATTGGTATTACTAACCCGCGGGTGAACCGGGGTTGGGTAATAGTACTCTTATAGTAGCGTAGCTTACTTGTTTCCTTTCTATCTCTTGTACGGTAGGGACTACCGACCCCCGTGGGGGGGGAGGAGTGTTACGTCCCGGCCCTTTTGGACGGACGTAACAATGGAATAAATTATGTAGTTTGACTTGTTGTCATAGTCCGTAGGACTTTGGGACTCATTTCGGGACTTAATTTGGGAATCGTCCCTTGGTCAGGACTTTTGTATGGAACTATGACAGTTTGTGTGACTCGGACCAGTTATTTTGGGGCCTAGGTTGTTGTATGCGTGTATCTTCTAGGGGCCGGTGCAGTCGCGCCGCGCTGCGTACTTTATAGCTAGTTGAGATATTGTACTCATGCGTGGATTCTGTAGGCGAGGGTCGATGTCGACCCGAGGATCTTGTGTGGACTGCATGCTTTGGAAGGTCGGCGCCATGTTGGCGCCCCTTGCCAGCTTAGTGGCAGACCTATAGGTGAAATTGGTCCGAGGACGAGAGTCTCGTCCTCTTGGTTTGATGAATGTAAAGTGCGATGACGCCTTCATATTAAACCTGGGGCAACTATCCATTTGTAATTGGTATTGCTAGCCACTATAAGACTGTGTGTATTAATTAGCTTGGCATCAAGTCGCGGTGCCAGATATCTCACGACCCCAGTCGTGAAGCGCAATCTGCATTTGGCCACCTTGAATCTTCCTAATTCCGGCATGGTAGATCTTTCGCTACGTAGCTCAGGCTAGGTGTCTGGGCTGGGACGTAACACCCAGCTCACTCCAATGAAAAAGTGTAAGGTGAAAAGGGGGTAGGCAATGAAAAAAATAGACTGGATGTACAAACATAACAGTGTGCATGGGCAAGCCCCCGGCCCCTACCTACCCTGGCAGGAGGAAGCGGGGCGCTTTGCTGAGTAGAGTAAATTAGATTAAATTAAATTAAGTTAGAACATGACTCCGTTGGGAGATCATGTAGCACATATATTCCCTCGGTCGCCTCCGTTCAATCTCCCGCCGCATTCCCTGCTCGCGTCATCGATAAACACCAGAAAACCTACGCGGGTATTCTGCACACGGCTGATTGGATTGCTCTTTTCGCGGACCTCAACGCCCAGGGACGTGCGTGGCTGTTCTCGCTTTCCTTGCGGAGTGTGGGCTCGGCGTCCCTTCGTGCTCTTCCCATGGCCCCCCCATTCGCCTTGGCTCCCAGCCACTACTCGGTGGCGCTCCGGCACCAGCTATTTGCCCCGCAGCCTCTTGTTCCGGCCGGGCGGCCTTGTGGTAGCTGTGGGCAGCCGCTGGATCCCACGGGGACTCACTACCTTTCCTGCATGGGGGGCCAACAGAATCAGAATTGGTATTTGTATTTGCACACTGTCCTCCTGACGGTGGTGCTCGCCATGGTTCGGTCGGTTTTCCCCCACGCGAATATCCGGTCCGAGGATGCGGATGGCGCTGCCTTCTATTCCCCCAACCACCGGCCTGACATACATCGTGGTGCTTGACTTTGAGGGGGGTGGCCGGCATCTGCTTATCGACGTTTCGGTGGCGCGGCCCTTGGCTCTTAGCCACGTGGCTGGGGCCTCCCTCACGGCAGGTTACACGGCGGACCGGGCGGAGCGGGCCAAGCTCCTGGCCTACGGCGACGTCGGGCACCATCGTGTGGTGCCCTTTGTCCTGGAGGAGTTTGGGGCCATGGGGCCCCTGACCTCCGCCTTCTTCAAGGAGTGTTGCCGGCTCCGGGAGGACCGGCTGGACCTGGAGGGCCAGCGGGCCTCATGGTCGGCGCGGACCTGGACGTCATATTGGCGTCAGCGCTTGTCGGTGGCGCTGACTCGGGCCATGGCTGACATCATGCTCCGCCGTACGCGGGCTGATTTTGCGGTGCAGCAGGGCTATTAGGTTCCTCCCGTTAGGAGTTTCCATTGGTCTTATCGTAGTATAGAGCTTTGACATGGCTCTGTATAGAGGTTTATAGCTGGGTGTTTGCTTTGGTTTGAGTGATTTCACTCTGCTGTAAGTAATTATATTATTAACATATATTCCCTTGCTGGATGGATGGAGGTGGGCGAAGCCGCGAAACCGAACTAAGCTAACTCTAAGCTAATCTAGAAAATCCTAACTACTCTACTCAGCAAAGCGCCCCTTCCTCCTGAAGGGGGGGGGCTTGCCCACAGGGGCTGGCGTGTGAGCCTGGACAATCGTCTTTTACCTCGTCTTCATTGTTCTGCATAGCAGTCCAAGCAAGAGAGAGGGAGGAATTGCGGTGTTCAGACTGGGCTGGTGTCACGTCCGTGATCATTTACGTCCGTGCACTCAACAAGTTACGCGGTCGCCGTAATCGGAATCGTTACCGACGTTTGGTTGGTTCCGATTAAGTTGAGTCGAGTCACTGAAACGGCGTTGAGTTGAGTTTATTCCCGCGCCGGTGGTCCGACAGGGTTATAATAAGTATAAGGCGGAGCCAATTTTCGGAAGAACCGTTAGGTTCGCCAGAATTGGCGAAGCTTATAAGGCCGTACACGTGAGAAAAGACATAGGAATAGGGGAGCAATGGTGCTCACCACTAGACACTCCCGGCCAGTTAGGCTCGAAACACCACCGCTGCCGCGCCTGCTCGACGGGACGGAGGTCCCGTTCCGCGATCGCTTCAAACTGTTGGGGAGTAGGCTCCCTGACACTGCAGACGATGTGGACACCCGCATCGGCCTGGCCTGGGCCAGGCTCCGTTCGCTCAACACCTACTGGCGCTCAGAAGGGCCTGGGCGAGCACCGCAAGCGCATGCTCTTCAAGGCTCTCGTCCTCACGGTGCTCACGTATGGCGCCGAGGCGTGGACACTCACACCCACACTGGCAGCTAAGATCAACGGCACGGTTTACCGGGATGCTCCGACAGGTCCTTAACGTAGGGTTTTCCAAGCGCCCGTCATTAGAGTCTTTGTATCATGGTATGCCTCGTATTTCGGACGAGATTAGGCAGCGTAGGATAGCATTTGTAGGACACCTTGCTCGCACCAGCCAGGTCGACACCGCCCTTGGTCTGGCAGGCCCCCAGAGGCTTGGCCAACCAGGGCGCGGCACATTCTGACCTGGCCTGGCCCCAAGGGCATTCCCAAAAGGGTAGGGAAACCTGTCACGAACTACACCCAGATGTTGCTGGACGACCTAGTGGCCCCAGCCCAGTCTGAACACCGCATCCACACTCTCTCCCTTCTTTGGACTGCCATGCAGGACAAGACGCGGTGGCAGAAGATTGTCAAGGCTCACACGCCAGACCCTGTGGGCAAGCCACCTCCCCCCAAGAGGAGGAGGCGTTTTGATGAGTAGTGTATTTAGGCTTTTCTAGACTAGATAGCTTAGAGTTAGGTTAGTTCGATTACGCCGCTTCCTCCACTCCACCCACCCACCATGGAATATGTGCTACAAGATCTCCCAACGGAGGCATGTTATAATTTAATTTAATTTTAATGGGTACAGGACACAACCTTGCCACATGCACCCCGTGGTGAAGGGGGAATGGTGATTGGTGGGCTGGTGCCTTCCGCAGTCCGCCGGACTGCGGCACAACTGCCTTTGAGCCCTCGTACAGCCGGCGAATGGCAGCAATAAATGCTGGTGGCACACGGTCCAGAGCTAGGATGGCCCAAAGAGCCTCCCAGATTGAGGACGGCCGGTGTTAAAAGCCTTGACATAGTCGACAAAAATGACGACAAAAGTGGAAAACCATCAGGGCAAATGCGACGCACCTCCTCCACGGCCGGCCGGCGCGCGACAAACATGTGCAGCCCCATGACAGTGTTACGACCACTACGGAAACCCATCTGAGACTCACCCGGCGAGGTGACAGTGGGTCCAACGCGGCGCTGAGGCGCATGTGCAGCATCATGCGCATGAAGACCTTCAGCGCGGCTCTCTGCCGAGGCAGACACCCCGATAGTTCAGACCGGGCTCGTGGCAGCAGAACCCTTCTTGTACAGCAAGACTCAATTGGATGGCCGTCTGCCATTCAGCAGGCGGAGGCTCATCAGAGAGCAGAACACGATTGCAGAACGCCAGCAGAAGGTCTCGGACCACCGGAGGTCAGGGGTGTTGGGCAGCTCGGCCGAAAGGTAGTTGGCACCGACCGCCGCATCGTACCGCAATGAGCGAGCAAGGGCACCACCGTCCAATTCCTCCGAAGTGGAGGGGTGGACGATCGCGTCGTTGGTGGCAAGGCAGCCCTCCTTCAAGGCGCGGGGACTTGGCATTGCGCGGTCGAGTGTTCCATCCGGAGCCGGACAGTGCGAAAGATCTAATATAGTATAAGGTGAGGGCGCCGCGGGCACCGAAGAGGGCGCCGTGGGCGGCAAGGGTTCCAACAACACCAGGACGGGCGGCCGTCTCGGGGTGAAGCGGCGGGGGGGGGGGGGGGCGCGAGCCCCACCCGTCAAGGAAACATTGTGGGCCAACCAGCGGTCAAGGCTGACCGGCGCCTCGCCGTCCCCCGTGTGCTCCACCGGGGTGCGCTCGACCAGCCGCCGGCCGCCGAGCCGGTCCAGGTGGTACCCGTTTCCTTGCCCTGGTTGCAAGCTTGGCAGGCCGCTTGGCATCCACTATGCACTGGGCCGCCTCTGCGTCTTGAGCGCGTGCGTAGGCCGCGACAAGGGCGGCCTTGAGCACCGGTTTCAGCAGCGGCCGTTCCGGTTACGCTTGAGGCGGTGCCAGCCGGGCGGACACTGGACCTATGGGTCCTGTCGGTAGAGCGGGCCGGGGCGGCGGCGGGGCATGGCCGGCAGATGCCGGGCCGCCAGCAGCAGTGCACGGGCCACAAAGCCCGCAAAAATGGCTATCACTGACCGCACATAATCATTCTGCTCACATAATCATGCCGCTCACGTTGCATGCACTACGTCAGTCTGTGTTTGTTTTTAATTTGGTTATAAGTATGATCAGAATAAGTATAGCATGCATGATCGAGTACTTTTCAGGGCCGACGTGATTGCGGCGAGTAATGACTGTAAACTCTGTGAAGCGGGAAAATCAGTTTACCCTGGGTTCACCCTCCTTCTGTAGTTAAGATAATTCCAATATATTCAAGGATAACGAGGTTCTGCATGGCCTGGCGAGTGGCGAGATTTCCTACCTGAGTTTTGAATTGGGATAACGCTGCTTGCAGTTCGACGAATATCGCACTGACTCTTTGTCAAAATCATCCATGAATGTTCTTGTTGCAAGCCCTCCACAACCGGCCATTCTTTGTGAAGACCCTTGGGATTTCGCGTGCCTCACCTCAATCCACTTTACCCGGAACATCTTGTATAGCTAGGGACATAATTTTTTACGTACACGGCTACACATTTGCACCTCCATTCATTTCCATCACCCTGAACGACTCGACAAACGCGGATAAGATAACAGCCGACTCGAGTAACCATGGTCCGGATCCTCCAGAGTCCTCGCCTGCGCTAATTGTCTCAATGATGACCAAATCAGGTTGTTGCAAGGTGACGTTTGACGTCTCTGCTTAGGAGAACGCCCGGCCCGCTGCCGGCAATCCCGTGCATAAAGACGCGACTTGAAGAGGCCGCGATAAGTATGTAAAAACAACAAAAATATCAGTGGCTACCCAGCAAGCATACCCAATCACATAAAAAAAAAAGGCGCACGAATTTTTAATAATTATGAGCTACATAAGTGATGTGCGCAACCTTAGCCAGTCGCAGCTCCAGTCGCCATGGTCTTAGTCGTGTCGTCTGTACGCTGTATGTATTCACCGGATGTATTCCCCCTCGGAACAGGCTCGGAAACACATTCTTTTTTTCGGGGAAATGGGTATATTTTATTAGCCTATTATGGACCAAAGAGGTGAGAGGGGAAATGAGTATCAGCGAATCCTAATGAAGGTGGGCACACACACGTGTGGCGGTGACAGGTGAAAGGCTAATAGGGCGCGTTATTAGACCAGGGAAGCCATTGGACCTGAGTGATGTCGCCATGAGGCATACTGGTGAATACCTGATTACGGCCCAGTAGATCATGAAAAAGCTGGAGCGGGCTGGGCTTGTCGTTATTGGGCCCTGGGTCCCACACCCTGTGTTGTTCCTGAGCTAACAGCCAGTAGCGGCGCATAGCCGCATTCCATAGGTATATAAAGCGCCGGACTACGCCGCCGCGGGTATACTCCTCGCGGACCTTAAAGACTGTCTCGTTGCGTATGGTCCAGATCGCGTATAGCATAGTAGTGCGTAGCCATATCCATTCTGCTTGGGAAACTGAAAGCTCGGACCCTGGTGTGCCAGCAATACCGAAAATGATGGTACGCACGCTGATTGGGAGAGTGGGTGGCGATGCCGTCCATGCGGCCCAGATGTTAATGAGCCACGTCCAAACCCCAGGGAGATTACAGTAAAGAAACCTGTGCTCAATGGTTTCACTAGGGTGCGTGCACAGGCATGATGCATCATGACCAAAACGCTCGTGGAGCGTGGCGCAGACCCCTATCGCCCTATGCATCAAAAGGTGTTGTACATCAGTGGCCCTGCGGTCCACGAGAGGGTGGTCTACCGCCAGGGTAATCATCTTAACCCAAGTGTAGCCCGGCCAATGTATTCCCCAGCGGGCTCGGCCCGGGTGGGGCTGATGGTACATATGCAACAAGATATCATAACCCCAATCTGCGGTGTACTCAAAGATACATTTGCTGGTTCTGATGTCCCCCTTGGTTAAGACCCATCCAAATTCAACCGGGTCCAGATGTAGTAGATCGAGCCGTGTGTTGCCCACGTGTAGCCATGTAATGCTCTCAACCGGGGATAATGGGTCCGGCTGGATCATGCAAGATCTTGGCACAGACCATGGGACTACGCGTATGCGGTGACACTGGGAAGCTGGCGTGTACGCATATAAGGTGGATAGTTGATACAGACACCCATTGTGGCCAGAAATAGCGTCCAGCAGTTGTAGTTGGAGCCCCTCAGGTGGCAGAACCGTCACGACTAAACCCTTGCACGCAGGCGTGACTCCGTCGGCGTAGAAGCTAACCCAGTCGCCGGTTATAATTGGCTTGCGTGGGGCAGTCATCAATGCATGCCACGCCGCTGGTATCGCACTTATAAGAGTTTGCCACGCTTGCAGGGAGGGCATGTGGGAGACCCAAGTGCTGACCTCGTCGTAGCTGAGCCGTCGGTACGCAGCGCCGTGCCCCAGGTAGAGGTCCAGCACCCTGACAATCGGCGGTGACGCGCGCAGAAAGCCATCATACGGGTTGTGTCCGTGGAGAGTGCCCAGGGGCTTGTTAGTAGCGTCTGTGATTAAGTCATTAAAAAAGAGTGGCTGCCGTGCCACCTCCTCTCTAGTAGTAGGAAAGACTAGGCGACCCGGCTTGAGCTTATTGTAACCTGTCCATATGCGCTGCCAATACCATGGGAGTCCTTTGTACGAAATAAGGGTGCTGCCCAGTATGCCCGCCCCCAGTTGCCACGAGGTGCCACTAGCATGGGTGGAAAGAGAGGCTAGCGTTTCACGTGCAAGCATGCAGCCAGGGTGTGTGTTAACGCCCATAAAAACGGATATCACTTGTTTAGCATACAGCGACCACAGACGCCATTGTATGTTGTGGAGCCCGAGGCCCCCGTGCACCCATGACATGAAGGACATCTCTCTGTTGATCCATCCGTGGACCGTGTGGGAGATTAAGCCTTTCTGTTTCCAGACAAAATTGCTGCCAAGGCGTTGGATGAGCTGTGTGGTGGCATCATTGGGTGGGTGTGCTTGGCAATAATACAAGACCTTAGAGAACAACAGTTGGTTGACGATCAGGGTTCGCCCTCGTAGGCTCATGCGGTGGACGGCCCCCCAGCGCCCTGCGGTAAGGAGAACGCCTGCAAGCTTGCCCACGTGGTTGGTTTCATCATACATGAAAGAACGTTGTTCAGCCAAGCGTCCCTCGGGTGTGCAGCCGATGGGACAATTGTGCAAAAGGTGGTGATCCCCCGGCTTGACCCAGGTCACAGCCAGGTTGGGGAGGGCGTAGCGTAGGGTGTTGGTTTTGCCGATATGCAGTCCCGTGGACTTGAGCACATTGCATCGTTGTTGTGTGGCAACAGAATAGGTAGTGATATTATCCATGACAGCATGCACTTCAGGCAGAGAGATACAAACATTTGTTGTGTCATCCACATAAGCCGTTTGGAATATACCTTTACCGTTACCTGTCGGGAAGCCCCGAATGCGAGGATCGTTCTGGTGTAGCCAGTAGAGTCCTGCGTGGGCCAAGAGAAATAGAATAGGGGACATGCAATCTCCTTGTGGTAGCGATCGTGAGCTAGCGCCGGTCGCTGACTTGTGTCCGTCTATTAGTAAATACCAAGCCAGGGATTTGATCATACCCATAATGACGGTCATGAGTTGTGGGCCAAATCCTAGTGCGGTTAGAATGTGTTCTAGGTATTCCCAGCACATACGGTCAAAGGCTTTTTCAAAATCCCAAAACAATATGAAACCCTCTATATCGTCGCGCCAGGCTTTTTCCACAATGTCCATGATGAGGGTAATGCTGTCGTTGATGTGGAGATTGGCCCTAAAGCCCACTTGCTCCGGACCAATGAGGAAGTCTAGGACGGTGTATAAGCGTCGTTGGATTATTTTACTGATGATTTTGTACGCTACCGTAAGGAGACGGATTGGGCGGTAGTTTTTCCATAGAGTCTTGTCTCCTTTTTTGTACAGTAAGATAAGCGCAGATTCAGCCCATCTGCCGCTCACCTTACCGTGCCGCCAAATTTCAAGAATACATTCGTAGAAATCTATGTGTAGAAGGGACCAGAACGTTTTCCAGAATTCAATAGGCAGACCGTCGACCCCGGGGGCGCTACCGGTTTTGATGTGTTCCATAGCTGTTGTGGCCTCTTCCATGGAGGGGATTTGATCGAGTTCCTGCTGTTGAGCTGGTGTAAGGCGACGGGGAATGGCATGTAGGATTTTTTGCATGGCTGCAGATGAGTCAGGATGGGGTTCGTTTAGAAAGAGAGCTGAGTAGTAACGGTGACCACTCTGTAGTATGGAGGTGATGTCTCGGTGGCTGCCGTGTTCGTCTTGGATTTCCGTGATAGAGGAGTGAGCTTTAGGGGTAGGAATCAGAGCAAAGAACTCTTTGGTCATTCTCTTCTCCTACCTGGTGCCACCACAGATTTTCTGAGTCTAGTGCTAATGTGTGACGCTCGAAACGTAGTTTGTCAAGTTCGGTCTGAGCTCTTTGAAGTTTTGTTAGTTCCGATTGATACAGGGTAGGCTTCGCTTGGAGTTTATTCACTATGCGTTGGTAGTACCGATAGTCCTGTCCTTTCTGGCGGCGGATATTTTGTGAATACAGTTGGGAAAATTCTAGAATGTTAGCTAGGCCCTCCTGCATCCAGCTGCAGCAGTCTGTGTAGCTACCCTTGCTGGCTCTCCACGACTGCCAGCGTGTCATGATCTCAAGGTAGTACTTATCGTCCGCGAGTAGGTGTTTGTTTAAGCGGGGAATGCCGGGGCCCCGGGCGGAGTTGGTGTGATGGGCAAGGGTAACGATGAGTGGGTAGTGATCAGAAAAATTAACAGAACGGTCGACCGATGCGTAGCAAACTAGGTCCGCCCATGCGGGTGTGATGTAGATTTTATCAAGACGACGAGTAGTGCGTACATTTAAACGTGTGGCCAGCCAAGTGGGCCCGTGGTCTCGTGAGCGGATGACATCCTGTAAGTTCAGGTCCATGATCTGTTTACTGAAGGCCGCTGTGCGTATAGGGGGGTGTTCATCCAGGTCTATATTGAAATCGCCCATCAACGCAATTTCGAACCCCTGTGAGATAAGGTCAGCGGCCATTTTGAAGAGGGAAGGGTAGAATGAGGCTTGATCCGTTGGCTCGGTTGGGGCATATACACTAATAATGTATCCCTTATTTCCTGCCCATGTAATGGACTGCCGCGTCCAACGGCCCTGCCATCTAGCCTCCGCTGTGTCGGTAGCTATAGCCCAGTCCTGGCATGTCAGCGTAGGGTTGGGAGGTTTACGGTATTGAATGAGGGCAGTGCCCCCTTGTGTACCGCGTGCCCATGCCCAACGGTGAACTGTCCTAGGTGCAAGTGCTCTAGCAGCTCTAAGGGCGGTGCGTGTGGCAGCTTCTTGGATTTTATGTTCCTGCAGTCCTATCCAAATTTCATGCGAGGGGCCCACGTAGCGCTCGAGCAAGTTGTGTAATGCATTTGCTAATTCTCGTGTGCGAGGTATTCGCTGTCCCTGCCCTGGTGTGTGTGACCCGTATGTGTTCAGCCCCCTGACATTCCACGATACCAGTGTTAGTTGACTCATGTCATTGCAGGGCTCCAGCGGACCAGGCCGGGTAGGTTCCGTGTAGGTCCCCATGGCGTGGTGAGATTGGACCTGCGAAAGGTGAAAGACACGGCACAACATGCACAGGGCGTGGGCGTGAGATAGTCATTAAAAGAGAGACCTACTGTGCAGTGTGCTGTGAGCAGAACCAAAGCGATTGGAAAGGCTGCATTACACCCACGTTTGGGTAATGGCAGCAGGTATTGAGAAAAGTCGTTATGGAGGTGTCTTGGTGATAGCGGATCACCTGGTGTGGCGATAACTATTCCATAGTCATTGCGCCTGTGAAAGGGTAACCGAGGGTACAGGAGGTCACGCTCCAAGGAGACTACTCGCCCACCCAGGTGGAGGGGCCCAGGCCTAGTCCATCCTGCCGATGGGTTTTCGAATCCGAGCCGTGGCTCACTGACCGAATGCCATAATGGGGTAGCCGTCACGAGAAACAGTGAGGCGAGGGGCGGACTTACGAATTTCGTAAGGCCTGCTCCTTCTACCCACACGTTTCAAGTGACGGCTAGCTGTTCCGCCCCTCAGAAGAGATGGCTAGACGTACCTTTTCGTGCTGAATCCGAATCTGCCCTTTGTTTCGCGTTTAGATTACTACGTAAGGTGCTATCTCGTCCGCCGTCAGGGCCACCATAGCCAGCTTGAAAGGCTGCAACTGTGTATCACTTGTACACATCACTCGGAAACACACTCGGAAACACATCCTGAAGGTCATGTCAGTACTTGAACACGTTACTGTACATGTACAACTTACATCATGTGTCGTGGCTGCACCTTATCTTTAGAACCCACATTAATTTAAAGCCGTACTGTAGTTGCGATGCAGGCTTAATGGGCTCAGGGCTGGCCTGGGTGACCTGGGCAGCCTTTTCAGCAGCGCAGTGATGCGTCCACTTGGTTACTTGGCACGTCTCCGCGTGTTGGGAAACTCCCGCGTCTCCTGCGCACTTTTCCAGGCTCTGTAAATTGACCTCGATGTCAACGCATTGATCCGAGCCCGTGCGTGTCCGACTCGGCTCTGCGTGTGCACGTCCACCTGAGCTGGTCGACATGATGGGTTAGTCTGGTCTTCCCCGATTGTAGACAGGAAGAGCTTCGCGCAACGTGAAGCAAGAATCATGAGGACAACGTGGGCTCTTATGCCGAGTGACTGCTCCTCGGACCGGAGCAGGAGAAATAATAAATAATAAATATTTTCGATTCATTTGCTGAGGCGATCGCAGAATTCGGGACGGTCATGGAAGCCAGAGGTGTGGAAAGCTGTAGGAAGTTGCAATTGGCTGGCCAGGAGCACTGCGATGACGTCGATGTGCTGTTTAATCTGGTCGAACCGGGCATCGTGGCAGCCTCAAACGCCTCCTGGGCGATAACCACGAAGACCGCGCTTGTGAAAGGCATCTGCGGCTGCGGAAAGCAAGCACAAGCTCCACGCGAATTCTCGGCGGGTACCTACGTGGCATCCGCTGGAGAGGAGCTGGCACGCATAGCACTTCCTCAATGGAAGAATGCCGCGCTCAGCACGGTCGCGTCCTCATATCTCAAGGTATTCTTCTGCGAGCATGAACTCCTGTATAACGTGGCGGAGCTCGTACGAGAGATCCAGAGCCATCCAAACCCGGGCGTGGAGGCAGACAATCTCTTGCTGGCGTGGCTCGACTCCCTCCTCGAGTCCCTGCAAAGCGCCAGCGCGGCACGCAGCGTGTACACGCTCACGCAGGCGGCCCTCTTGATCGGACGACTTCTGCTGGACAGAGCCAACGAGGAGGGCATCGCGGAGGCAAGATCGGATCACCTCCACCTGGGAATCATGCGCTGCGTCGTGGCCCACCCTGGAGTGCATTCCTGTGGGATCCTGGCCATCGTCCAACCGCCCGCCCGCCTGCTTCCCCATGCGCTAGAGCTGCTCCAATTCGACCCGGCCAATGGTATCGGTTGGTTGATCCACGGGCCGCCAGGTGGCTCCAGCGCAACCAGCCACACCCTGGAGATGACAGCGGCGCTGCTCTCCCAGCTACCCTGGGATTCCACCACCCTGCTAGGCATGCCCCCTCCCATCCTCCAGACCTGCCTGCTGCCTTCGCTGATGTCAGCGCTGGAATCCCTGGGCTCAGCCGTCCGAACGGGCGGCCTTACTCTCTGCGCCAGCTCTGGCTCTGATGCCCTTCCCACCGCCCCCGGGGCCCCTGCCCGGCGGGTGCCCCCCTGGGAGCCCCCTGCTAGGCTCCTGCTTGTGCTTGCCCGCACCACCCTGCGCGTGGGCCGTGCCGCACACGCCTACGCGGCGGCGGTGCGCTCCTGCGTGCGCGCGCTGGGCTGGCTGCCGTCACCCGTACGCGCAGCTACGGCGCCACTCCTGTGCTCCCTGCCGCTCCCTGGGACACCGGCACTAGTGGGTAGCCAAGGAGCGGGAACAGATAGCCAAGAAACAGCGGGTGGCCGGGGCCAGGCACGAGCGGGTGGGGAGGCTATCGCCCTGTCATCCGGCACTCTTGAGGGTGGCGCGGACACTGACGTCAGCGGCCTGGACCATGCGCTTGTTCAGCTGCTGGTGGCCACGCTGGGGCTGTGGCAGCCGACACACACGCCCGCGCTGACATCACCCCCGGCGTCAGCGCTGCAGAATCAACTCTCCTCACACGCGGTGTCACCGTCAGATGATGGCCAAGTTACCCCCAGTCTTACCTATGGCCACGACCAATTGTCCATGGACAGCGCGCTTGCTCTTGTGGTGTCCCACGCGTGCGCCCGCGCCCACGAGAAGGCGCTGCCCCGCGAGTGGCTTGCCGCCCGCTGCCTCGAAGAATGCTCGCTGCTGGCGCCCGCGCTGAGGGAGGCCGCCGCTAAAAATAGAGCGACAGGTGGTGCGTCGGGCCCGGGAGGTTCTGGTGGCCAGGGCGGGGTGGAGGCGCCCGATGATGACAAGGCGTTCCCCTCCCTGCGGCTCCTGGCCAGGGTGGCGGACATGCTCATGTGGCGTCTGGACGCTCTAGCGCGTGCGGATGCCAGACGTGACGGGTCGACCGATGGGGCCAGTCGTGGCAGCGGTGGTAGCGGCAGCAGCGGTGGTGGTGGCGGCGATCAGCAGCCATCGGCCCTTGACGCCGCCACCATGGCCGAGCTGGTGGCCACCATACTCGATGAGCTGGCGCACCTGGCACTCTTCTGGGGGGTGGACCCAGGGACCCGCTTCGACACGGAGCAAGGGCGGGAGGGAGGTTTCACTGCCGCACGTCATGCTGAGGACGAGTCAGCCCGTGCGGTGTTGACTGGTGGCTCACAGGCTACGGGGAGAATTGGGGATCAACCTGCAGGGAGTAATGGTGATGACCGCACGGTGACGTACGATAGTTCAAGGGAGAGCACGACTCACCTTGGCGGTGGTGCCCTGGGCACCCCCCTGGCAGTGTCCACCTCGCCAATCGAGGCGGCGTTTGACGAGGCCAACCAGCGTGCGTGGATGGGGCAGCCGCCCAGCCAGGGGGCCCAGGGTGGCGGTGGCCCTCACGGGGATCCTAGGGACGGCCCCGGTGGTGGTGTGGACCGGAGGGGGGAGGCGCCGTGGGAACGAGCGGGGGCGGTGACGAGTGGCAGTGGATGGGGCCATCCAGCGCGGCAGTTGCAGGTAAGGAGGGAGATGGATTGGGTTGGCGGTCTTGGTTGGAGGGGGTTTGGTCCATCTGTTGAGCCGTCTTTGGGAGCCCTTTGCTACTGTAGCTTATTTGGCCTGGCTCTCGTGGTGGGCGTTCACGCAGGTGCGCGGGGTATGCTACTTGCTGTTGCCACTTTCCTGCGCGCAAACTTAAACATGGTCTCTGTGCGTTTATCCCGGCGCACGCGAGTCGTACTGTGCACACGAGTGTTTTTGCAGGCCGTATGCTGGAAGTTGTTCTCGGCGGACTGAACCCCTGACCCCCCTGGTGAACCCCTTGCGAGCCACCATGCACGCACAACGTGGCCACGTGCTTGTGTATCCCAATTCCTCCTCCACACACGATGCATGAGTGTCCCTGCAACGACCACCCATCGTTCCCTCTCCACGTCAACGCCCCTTGGCAATCCACGGCCTCTCTGAAGTGGTTGTCTTCGTAATTTACAGCAGGCCTGGTCTCGCTGGGCATCGCAAATGGCTCCCTACCTAGTTGGTGCATTGGACCTGTGTTATGCCTCCCCGTTTCTTCTCCCATGCCAACTTGTGCCTTCTATCAACCAGACCACCAGCGCAGGCCAGAAACCGTGCACACATGGACAAGATCTTCTTTACCTACTGACGAGGGCATTGGGTATCCAACTCAACCAATGTCCATCCACAATCACCCCTGCGCAGGTGCCCGCGCTGGACCCCCTCATCCACGAGGCGGCATCGCGCCAGCTGTCCCGCCTGTGCGCCGCCTGGCCCACCCTGGTGGGCCACGTGCTGGCCACCCTCTCCCGTCACGCGGGTGCCTACGCCCTCGGCGCGTGGCCCAGCGACCGCGTGCTTGCGCTGGTCACCGCCCTACCCCTGCGCCGATGGCACCCGTTTGCGAAGACGCCCTTGAGCAACCCCCCCAGTGGCCAGCGTGATGCAACCAGTGGGCAGCAAGCCACAGTGAGTGGTCCGTATGGTACAGGAGTTGATCAGGGAGAGGCGGAGAAGGGTCGTGAGAGGGCCGTCGCCGCCAAGTGGTTCTCCAAATGTGACGCAGGGGGCCTCCTGGGACTCCTCGTGATGGCCGGTGTGGCCCCGGACATCATCGCCCAGGTGCGCGCGTCCTCCTCAGCCTTCACGGGGGACACGGGTGGCAGCACCCCCACAGGTGGCGCGTTCCCGTCACACCAGCAGGGGGCTGGGGGTGACGCCGTCCCTCCCTGGGGCACCGTGGCGGCCTGGGCCCAGGTGGCCACCCAGGGCGTCTCGTACGAGGGCGCCGCGCGCATGGGGGGGGGCCACGGGGGTGACGGCCCGGCGCGTGTCGCCGCGGTGGTGGTCATGGCCATGAAGTTTGGTGACATTGTAGCGGGACCGCCGGCTCCATTGGCCCTGCCAGCATCGACGGCCTCCTCCGCATCATCGATGCCACCAGCGTGGTCAGTCTCGTTCCGCCACCGCCCGTACGCGCTCCTGCTGCTCGCTGCCACACGTCACGTCGTCCCCCGTGACTGGTGGCTGCAGGCGCTGCTGGGCCGGGGGAGGGGGCAAGCGCTCACGTGCTTGTCGGCCGAGGAGCTTGCGTCCGTCACGGGGGAGCAAGCGCAAGCGCACGTCATGGGAATTAGTGAGGTGGCGGTGGTTGCTGCCCAGGGGGACTTGCTAGCGTGGCTGGCTACCGCTCGCTGGGTGGCAAGTCTTCCGCACGATGGTGACGGTGACAGCAGTGGGGCAGGGAACGGTGGCAGGGTCACGGGGGCTGGTCGTGGGGAATCGGGACGCCAGCAACCAGGAGGGGGCAGGGGCAGCACAGGTGGCGCGCCCGCGGGCAACACGGTGCCAGGGGGGCACTGGGTCCCTGCGCTGTCGGGAATGCCCCGCCGGTCGGCCGCCGAGGTCAAGGCGTCGGCGCAGCTGTGGGACATGGCGCGTGCGGTTGCGTCGTTAGGCCTGGTGGAGACCGCGGTGGCGTTGGCGGTGACGGATGTCGGGGCGCCGGCCGGGACGGGTGTGGATGCCAGCAGGTGTTTGGGGACTGGATGGAGGGAGGCGTTAGGGCTGGGATGTGGCCTGTATGGCACGGAGGAGGGCTTGGAGGGTGGCGAGAAAACGTCGGTTGGATCGGCTTCAGCCTTGAGCAGCAAGAAGGTCGCATCCGAGTCGGGCGGGTCCAGGCAGATGGTTCTGGCATCCCCAGCCGCTGTGGCTGACCAGCTGCTCAGCTCGCTGCGGCTGTTTGATCTGCTCGAGTCGGTCCTGCTCCTGCTGGCGCGCCGCCGGATGGCCGACGCGGCGACAGGTGGTGCCGCGAGAGCAGACGGCGGTGGCCACGAGTCGCATGCACAGCCGCCGCAGCAGCATCAGCAAGGGGCGGTGGCGCTGGGGGAACACGACATGCTTCTTGTGCTGGCATCCATGCAGTTGCTGTTCCGACTGGTACGCAATGTGCTGGTGCCCACGGGGCTGGCGGATGATAATTATACTTGCAACCGCGGTGATGCTAACAAACCTTTTAGCACCAGTACCAACCATGCTATAAACAGTAAGACTAGTACTAGTGATCATGATGGTGATTCCGCGTACGTCACCCGGGTGGCCCGCGTCCTCCGCCTGTGCCTGGAGCTCGGGGAGGATGCGGCGATGCTCCCAATCCGGCACCGCGTGGCGCGGTCCCTGGGAGGTGACAGCGCGCCTGTGGTTGGGTCAACCAGGGATAATGTCTGGTCCGAAGCGCGGCTGGGGCTGCGGGCCCTTGTCGCGGCGATGATGCTCGGGGGAGGGGAGGGGGCTCCCAGGGGCGGTAGGGCTCCCCCCCCCACGCAGCAGGAGCCTGCGTGGCGGCGGCAGCAGAGGGAGGAGGTGGACTTCTTCCTATCCCGGGCACGACACGGCGCGCGGGTGCTACTGCCGGATCTCTTGAACGATCTCGTGCACGGGCTGTATGCGGCGGCTGGGGGGCCCTGGGTGTTCGGGCTGCCCCGCCCTGCCCTCATCTCCTCCGCTGGCCATCGTGGCGGCGCGGCCAGCAGTGCGGTCGGCCAGAGCGTGGGGCAGCAGGGCGGCCATGCGGGGGCGGCGGGGGAGGTCACCCGCGTGGCAGAGGCGCTGCTGCGGGGCCAGCGTGGGGGCGGCGGCAGCTATCACTGGCTGGCCGTGATGGGCATGCACCTGCAGGCGCTCCGCTGGTGGCCCGCCAGGGACCTGCGGCCGCCGTCCCAAAATAGATCTCATGAGGATGCCAGTGAGGGGGTTCAAGGAGCCGGGGAGGGTAGTGAGGGCGCTCAAGGGGAGGGTGTGGAGGGAAAGGGCTCTTCCGGCCTGGGAGTGCCCCCGGTGGGAAGCATGCCAGGTGGAGGCATGCCAGTTGTCACCGCGGCGGAGCTGGATGACCTCCTCGCGACCGCGTTTGCGTGCCAGGAGATGGCGATGCGGCTGGGGCAGCACCCGGCGGCACTGCCGTTGTGGGAGGAGTTTGGCGTGTGCTTCCGGGCGCTTCTTGCGTGCGAGGCGGATCCTGACAAGGCGGCCCCCTCGTCTTCTACACCTCACGCCGCGGCAGGTGGCGGTGCCTCGCAGCAGTTTGTGGGAGAGGTTGGCGCAACAGGGCAGGGAGAGGGGCTGTCGCCACCAACGCCGAGCGCGGGCGAAGGGCTGGAAGAGCCGACGCTGCTGGACCTTGGTGGCGGTGGTGGCGGTGGTGCGGCGTCCCTGGCGGCTGTGCCGGATGATGGCAGGGCCCGCATGTCTGTGCTGGCGGACGACCCCTTCAGCGACATCGGCACCAAGGACGGCACGTTTGTGCTGGAAGACCCCGAGGAGATGTCCACCCTCATGGCCTCGCAGTCGCCAGCATCGGACCCATTGCTGGTCCCTCGCGGTGGGGGTAACGAGGGGGGCCTCCCGCTCGCGTATGTGATGCCCCCGCCCACCCCCGCGGCAGTGGCGGCGCCCCCTCTTGGGACCTACCGAGCCATATTCGAGACGCCCGACGTGGTGGAGCATCTCCAGATCCTTGCGTCGTTCTGGGGGGCATACAGCGCCCCCTTGGGGGACCTGTGCGAGCGAATGGCCCGCTTCGATTTCTCCCCCGTCCCCAGTACTGCGGAAGCCAGCATCTTGCCGAAGGGAGTCGAGGGGGTAGTGCCACCACCGGGCATGGTGCCCTCGGTCAGTGCCAGCGGCGTGCCGGTGACTGATGCCAGAAGAATGAGTCCTGGGTGGCGATCGGCAGCCATTCTCTCGGGGGACCCCATCGCGTTCCGGGGCTTTTGCGAGGTGGCCCCGCCCCGGCTGGCGCCCCCTCGCAGGGAACAAGGGGACGCGGGGGCGGCGGGGGGCGCGGATGGGGCGCACCTGGCCAGGGGGCCGCAGGGGCGTGCCTCGGAGGACCTGACTCCTGGCGCCGCCACAGCCGTGGCAGCCGACAGCATCAAGAGAGAGGAGGGTGCGGCCACCAGGGTTGTGGATGGTCAGGGGGCGGCGATGCGGGTGGAGGCGGTGGGCGGGCATCCTTCTGCGGCCACCCAGGCGGGAGGCGCTCGTCCTGGTGACTCCGGGGTGCTTGCTGGCGCTCACGCCCCCTTTGCTGCCGAGGGGGACATCCTGGTGCACTACCTGTTGCCCCGCCGGGTGGACCCCGTCTCCCGGGCGGCGTGCGAGGCTGGCGCGCGGCTGCCCCAGTACCTGGCGCTGAGGGAGCGCGTCCAGGGGGCGTCCAGGGACCTGGTGGCCTGGGCAGCCGAGATGGGCAAGGCCGGCGCGTGCACGCCGGAGGAGCGGGCGTTGTGGGCGCGGAGAATGGTCGCAGATGCGGTTACTGTGGGGTCCATCAAAGCGGCCGCCCAGGGGGTGGGAGAAGGACAGGTTGGCCTGGTGGGAAGCGGCGCCGGTGGTTGCGCTAGCCATGGCGGAACTGTTGGTCCATTGGAAGGAGGGGGTGGCCAGGCGGCGGCACTGTCTTCCCCTGCGGGAGCGGATACTGGGGTGATGCCGACAGCAGCAGCAGCAGCAGGAGGGCGTGGCCATGAGCCGCCTCTGGACTCATCCGACGGCGCCCCGGTCGCCCTCCCCTCCCTGGCGCGGACCCTGCGTGCCGCCCTGGCCCGCGTGGACGACTTCTCGCGCGCCGTTGCCGACTTGGACGCGCGGCTGCTCCGCCTCGTGCGCGGTCGCTATACCGAGCGCAACGTTATAGTGAACGTGCGTCTGTGCTGCCTCGGGGAGCGCGGCACCAGCGCCGATGGCCGCGTATACGTCGTCCCCTGCCCTCGCCCCAACGTTCTCCCTGTCGAGCACCCAGAGATGTGCCCGGGGGTGGCCCCCGAGGAGTACGAGCGGCAGTTTGCGGCGTGCCGGTGCGCATGCCGGGACTTGTTGCTGCGCCTCCTGGACGGCCCCGTTCAGGCGCTCGGATTCCTGTGCTTTGAGATCGAGAGCGTCGCGCGGTGGCTGCTGCACCATGCGGCCGAGGAGAAGGGGATGGGCGGCGCCCGGTTGTCCATGATGATGCCGTCCCCGGGTACGGCGGCTGCATATGCCAGTGGCAAACCCGCCGCAAAGGATAAAGGCAAGGGCAAGGCGACGGTGGACATTGTCGAGGCATCAGGGACAGGGGTGTCGATGCATTCGGGATCGGTGGCCAGGCGGGCACCCCCCACGCCGGATGCGCTGGCGGCGGCCGAGCTGTTCTTTGGGCTGTTGGAGGTGGCGCTCATGCCGTCTGAGGATAGCTCTCTTGAGATGTCATCCACCGGTACTGCCTCGGCCGATACATCCTATATCACCGCCACGACCCATGCTGTCTTAACCGTCGCCACGGCGCAGGCGACAACAGCGAAACCGAGTGTCAGGGAGGCGGCGGCATCCGAGGGCTCCCGCCTGGTGCTGCGTGCGTGGGCGCGGGGGCTACTCTCGCTTCTGGCAGACGCGGCCGTGCCCAGCCAGCCTGGTGCACAGGAGCGTCTGATTTGCCGGCTGGGCTGGGGGCATGCCTGGGTGGATGCCACCGTAGGGAAATGGTCATCATTCAATCCAGCCAGCGCTGGTAATGCTGCCCACGCCACGGCGCTCTCAGTGCCAGCACCGCGGCCCGCCCTCGGAGCGAATTCGCCGGGCGACCCATTGCGCGGCGCCAGCTGTGCGGACCTGGCGGCGTTCCTCATCTCAGAGCACACGCTGGCGCCGCACTTGCTGCTGGCGGACGCGCCTGACTCGCTCCCAGGGCTAGCCGGCAGCGGGGGGCAGGGCAGCAGTGGTGGTATTGGTGGCAGCGAGGGCAGCAGCAGCAGAGGCATTGGTAGCGGTGGCAGGGGCGGTGCGGTGACAGGTGGCAGGGGGGAGCAAGGGTCCCGGCGTGCGATGCTTCTGCTGGCATGCTTACGGGGCCTTGCTTTGCGCGCGGCGCAGGCAGCCGGGGCCAGCGCGGCGGTGCTGCCACCTTTCAAGTTGCCAGCATCCTCGGCCCTCGTCCAAAAGACCTCTGAAGGAGCGGCTATCGGTCCAAGCACTCCTCCGGAGGATGGCGGCATCATGCGCGGGGCGATGGTGACGTGGGCTGGTGTCGGCCGCGAGCAGTTGGCGCGGTTGATGGCCGAGTTTAACGTGCGCGCGGTGACCCGCCAGCTGGCGCGCGCGGGGCGGCTCGTGCTGCCGCGTGGCAGCGTTCTGGGCGAAGAGGAGGATGAGGAGAGTGGCCCAGGTGGGGTTCATGCCAGGGAGGGAGCCTCCGGATCCGCGGGTGGGGGTGGGGGCAGGTCGCAGTTTAAGATTCTGATTACCCCTGAGATGGCGATGTTGCTGGAAGTGATGCAGCTGCTGTTCTTGGCGGGCCCGCCGGCCTCAGCCATCTCCCTGGACCCTTCCTTTGCGCACGTGGAGTCGATCAGCCTTTTGTCACCGACAACTCTCGTTCCACCTCGCGACTCCGCTTCGACAGCCCCGACCACGCTGTCTGCAAGTGGCACAACGGTTGCTTCCGGACAAGGTGGCAATAATTCTGGTGATGTCGCGACGACGACGCAGCAGGCAATGGCGTTGCTCGAGGAGCTGCTGGCGTTCCCTGAGCTGTTGCTGCCATGCCTCCACGCGCTTTTCTCGGATCGGGTCATCAGCGCTGGGGTGGCTGAGGTCGTTCCGCTCCCTACGAGTTGCCAGGCCCATGCTGGGACTCATGCCGAAGCTCCACCTTCTCCCGCGCACCATGTCGATGGTAGTGGGCTTGCTGGAGTGCCCCCAACTGCAGCCGATGCATCGAATGGCCTCGCTCACATCCCAGCAACGGTACCGTTGGCTCATGCCATGACCGGCGGTGGCACCCCTCCCCTTGCGGTCTCCCTGTCCGCCACCCTGGACGGCCGCCACGGCTTGAGCGCCCTCTCGGCCCGCCTGGACGCCCCTCTGGCGCTCATCTCCCGCCTCCCGTTGGACGAGCTCCCCCTGTCCACCCTCGTGCGAGTGTTTCGGCTGCTAGGAGTCGCGCTTCAGAATGGCCGCGTGGCCTCGCAGGCGTCGCTCGCGCCGCTCATTTCCGCGTTGCTGGCCACGCCCGCCGCGCTAGCAGTCCTGCGCGGTGGTCCGGCCGAGTCATCCCCGCCATCGTTCCCATCCTCCGGTGGCGCTCACTCTGGGCCTGGGCTGACGTCATCATCAGTGGCGATGGGAGATAGCGTGACGGCGGCAGGCAGCATGGCGGCCGGGGTCAGCTCTGCTGCGGGCGGTGCGTCCGCATCGGCCGGCCGATTGCTGGCATCCGCGCAGCTGGCCGAGCAGCTCTGGTCGGCGGTGCGCCTGCTCTTGGCCGCGTGCCTCGACAACATCCTCCCGCTGGGCTCCCTGCGGGGACAGGGACCAGGACAACTGGCGTCCGTACCCTCGTTCCTCTCGTCATCTTCAGCAGCAGCCATGTCAACTGGGACAGGCCTACCTGGCCTGGACAGTGACGTGGTCCAGCACCAAGGGGAGGGGAGCTACCTCTCCGCGCTCCAGCAGCAGGATGCCCACGACCTGCGCTGTGCGGAGATGATGACGCAGCTCGACACGCTGCTGGCCACATTCCTCGACCCACCTGCACTGCTGGTCATCGCCACCACCTCCCCCGGCTCCTACCCCGGCGGTCCTGCCTCAGGCGCCTTGAGCACCATGAGCGGCAACCTGGACAACCTGGTAGCCGTCACGGCGAGTACCCCACCCGTCTCCCCCGCCTGCCTGGCCCGCCTCTGGCATCTGTACGAGTCGCTCTTGCAGCCCTTCCTCGCGGCGGCGGCAACTGCCTCAGGCGACCCTCCCGGCGTGTACGGGCTCTTCCGCCGCCACTGGGCCGCGCTGCCCTGGGGTGCCTGGGTGCCCCCCTGCGTGGACCCTGAGGGGCTGTCTGTCTCCATCTCAGCCGCCATGACATCAGCACCGTCGTCTGCTTCTTCGACCCCATCTTCTGCCGTCCTGCGGTCACTGTACGGGTCGTGGGGTGAACCGGGCGAGCTGGCGTCCGTGGTGGCGCGTCTGCGGGCTCACCTGCTGCATGAGGACGGAGCGGTCATGCACCTGCTGCACCGGCTGCCCTGGCACACCCTGGTAGAGGGGGTGGTCGCCAGCGGGGCGGGCCAGGGGGCTGCGTACGGGTGTGTTTGCCCTCGCTCGATGGAAATCTGTTGTGATCCCTGCACAAACCTTGTGATCCCTGCACAAACCTTGCTATCACTTCACAAACCTTGCTATCACTGCACAAACCTTGTTATCACTGCACAAACCTTGCTATCACTGCACAAACCTTGCTATCACTGCACAAACCTTGCTATCACTGCACAAACCTTGCTATCACTTCACAAACCTTGCTATCACTTCACAAACCTTGTTATCACTGCACAAACCTTGCTATCACTGCACAAACCTTGCTATCACTGCACAAACCTTGCTATCACTGCACAAACCTTGCTATCACTGCACAAACCTTGCTATCACTGCACAAATCTTGCTATCACTGCACAAACCTTGTTATCACTGCACAAACCTTGCTATCACTGCACAAACCTTGCTATCACTGCACAAACCTTGCTATCACTTCACAAACCTTGTTATCACTGCACAAACCTTGCTATCACTGCACAAACCTTGTTATCACTGCACAAACCTTGTTATCACTGGTCACTGCACAAACCTTGTTATCACTGCACAAACCTTGCTATCACTGGTCACTGCACAAACCTTGTTATCACTGCACAAACCTTGTTATCACTGCACAAACCTTGCCATCACTTCACAAACCTTGTTATCACTGCACAAACCTTGTTATCACTGCACAAACCTTGCTATCACTGCACAAACCTTGCTATCACTGCACAAACCTTGCTATCACTGCACAAGCCTTGCTATCACTGCACAAACCTTGCTATCACTGCACAAACCTTGTTATCACTGCACAAACCTTGCCATCACTGCACAAACCTTGTTATCACTGCACAAACCTTGCTATCACTGCACAAACCTTGCTATCACTGCACAAACCTTGCTATCACTTCACAAACCTTGCTATCACTGCACAAACCTTGCTATCACTGCACAAGCCTTGTTATCACTGCACAAACCTTGCTATCACTGCACAAACCTTGTTATCACTGCACAAACCTTGCTATCACTGCACAAACCTTGCTATCACTGCACAAACCTTGCTATCACTGCACAAACCTTGTTATCACTGCACAAACCTTGCTATCACTGCACAAGCCTTGCTATCACTGCACAAACCTTGTTATCACTGCACAAACCTTGCTATCACTTCACAAACCTTGCTATCACTGCACAAACCTTGCCATCACTGCACAAACCTTGCTATCACTGCACAAACCTTGCTATCACTGCACAAACCTTGCTATCACTGCACAAACCTTGCTATCACTGCACAAACCTTGCCATCACTGCACAAACCTTGCTATCACTTCACAAACCTTGCTATCACTGCACAAACCTTGCTATCACTGCACAAACCTTGTTATCACTGCACAAACCTTGTTATCACTTCACAAACCTTGCCATCACTGCACAAACCTTGTTATCACTGCACAAACCTTGCTATCACTGCACAAACCTTGTTATCACTGCACAAACCTTGTTATCACTGCACAAGCCTTGTTATCACTGCACAAGCCTTGTTATCACTGCACAAACCTTGCCATCACTTCACAAACCTTGTTATCACTGCACAAACCTTGCTATCACTGCACAAGCCTTGTTATCACTGCACAAACCTTGCTATCACTTCACAAACCTTGTTATCACTGCACAAACCTTGCTATCACTGCACAAACCTTGCTATCACTTCACAAACCTTGCTATCACTGCACAAACCTTGCTATCACTGCACAAACCTTGCTATCACTGCACAAACCTTGCTATCACTGCACAAACCTTGCTATCACTGCACAAGCCTTGCTATCACTTCACAAACCTTGCTATCACTTCACAAACCTTGTTATCACTGCACAAACCTTGTTATCACTGCACAAACCTTGCTATCACTGCACAAACCTTGCTATCACTTCACAAACCTTGTTATCACTTCACAAACCTTGTTATCACTGCACAAACCTTGCTATCACTGCACAAACCTTGTTATCACTGCACAAATCTTGCTATCACTTCACAAACCTTGCTATCACTGGTCACTGCACAAACCTTGCTATCACTTCACAAACCTTGTTATCACTGCACAAACCTTGTTATCACTGCACAAACCTTGCTATCACTGCACAAACCTTGCTATCACTTCACAAACCTTGTTATCACTTCACAAACCTTGTTATCACTGCACAAACCTTGCTATCACTGCACAAACCTTGCTATCACTGCACAAACCTTGCTATCACTGCACAAGCCTTGTTATCACTGCACAAACCTTGCTATCACTTCACAAACCTTGCTATCACTGCACAAACCTTGCCATCACTGCACAAACCTTGCTATCACTGCACAAACCTTGCTATCACTGCACAAACCTTGCTATCACTTCACAAACCTTGCCATCACTGCACAAACCTTGCTATCACTTCACAAACCTTGCTATCACTGCACAAACCTTGTTATCACTGCACAAACCTTGTTATCACTGCACAAACCTTGCTATCACTTCACAAACCTTGCTATCACTGCACAAACCTTGCTATCACTGCACAAACCTTGTTATCACTGCACAAACCTTGCTATCACTTCACAAACCTTGCTATCACTGGTCACTGCACAAACCTTGCTATCACTGCACAAACCTTGCTATCACTGCACAAACCTTGTTATCACTGCACAAATCTTGCTATCACTGCACAAACCTTGCTATCACTGGTCACTGCACAAACCTTGCTATCACTGCACAAACCTTGCTATCACTGCACAAACCTTGCTATCACTGCACAAACCTTGCTATCACTTCACAAACCTTGCCATCACTTCACAAACCTTGTTATCACTGCACAAACCTTGCCATCACTGCACAAACCTTGCTATCACTGCACAAGCCTTGCTATCACTGCACAAACCTTGCTATCACTGCACAAACCTTGCTATCACTGCACAAATCTTGCTATCACTGCACAAACCTTGTTATCACTGCACAAACCTTGCTATCACTGCACAAACCTTGCTATCACTGCACAAACCTTGTTATCACTGCACAAACCTTGCTATCACTGGTCACTGCACAAACCTTGCTATCACTTCACAAACCTTGTTATCACTGCACAAACCTTGCTATCACTGCACAAACCTTGTTATCACTGCACAAACCTTGCTATCACTGCACAAACCTTGCTATCACTGCACAAACCTTGTTATCACTGCACAAACCTTGCTATCACTTCACAAACCTTGCTATCACTGCACAAACCTTGCTATCACTGCACAAACCTTGCTATCACTGCACAAACCGTGCTATCACTGCACATTCTTTATCGTCCTGCCGTTGTTTGGTGCTTTTCCCTGGTGACATGCGCTGATGTGCCCGCCTGTTTCTCGCTGCATGCACCGTCTGCATTTCCAGCATGATGAGAAAATCTTCTCGGAAGTGCACATCGCGAGAGCTTCCATCCCCTCCCCCCCTAGGACTGACCCCCCCCTAATCGTGTGTTGTCCGCTGTTGACATTGCAGGGAGGGCGCCTCATTGCACGATAACAGCCAGCCCCGAAGCACGCTGGCTCTCCAGCTGTCGCTGCTGGTCATCGAGGCTTACATCCACCACGGCCCCAAGCCCCTCCCTGTGTGGATGAAGCGCCTGCTGCGGAGACAAGGGGGGGGCGCCGACATTGCGGGCAAGGAGGATAGCATGTTTGTAATGGACAACGATGCAGATCATTATGATTCCGGTGTCGGTGAGCGAGGGGTCACGGCGTCGGAGGGCCGACCGCAGGATGCCAAGGCCCCCCACCTGAGGGACCTCCTGTGGGTGTCGGATGCGGGCACCCTCGTGCGGTCCTTGGAGGATGGAGACCTGCTGCAGCCGCTGCTGGAGGTGGGTACTGATGTAACATGTATCGCTGTGTGTTGGAGGTGGGTGCTTGTATACTAGTCGGGTGCTCGTATACTAGTCTAACATAATTATCACAGCTAGAGGTGTCTGCTGGCATACTCTACTGACACACATCGCAGCTAGAGGTGTCTGCTGGCATGCTCTACTGACACACATCGCAGCTAGAGGTGTCTGCTGGCACACTCTACTGACACACATCGCAGCTAGAGGTGTCTGCTGGCACACTCTACTGACACACATCGCAGCTAGAGGTGTCTGCTGGCATACTCTACTGACACACATCGCAGCTAGAGGTGTCTGCTGGCACACTCTACTGACACACATCGCAGCTAGAGGTGTCTGCTGGCATACTCTACTGACACACATCGCAGCTAGAGGTGTCTGCTGGCACACTCTACTGACACACATCGCAGCTAGAGGTGTCTGCTGGCATACTCTACTGACACACATCGCAGCTAGAGGTGTCTGCTGGCATACTCTACTGACACACATCGCAGCTAGAGGTGTCTGCTGGCATACTCTACTGACACACATCGCAGCTAGAGGTGTCTGCTGGCATACTCTACTGACACACATCGCAGCTAGAGGTGTCTGCTGGCATACTCTACTGACACACATCGCAGCTAGAGGTGTCTGCTGGCATACTCTACTGACACACATCGCAGCTAGAGGTATCTGCATGTCTCCCCTCGCCTTGTCATGACCGAATCCATGCTCGTATGGCCAGTCAGGCAAGGGGTGTGATGGCGAAACGACTTTGTTGGGATTGTGAAGGCTGATGATTTCCCCCTTGACGTCCCGCTGTCAAGCTAGCCCGCTCATCCTGCTTGTCATTGGCGTCCTATTTATAGTTATCTAGAGACAAGATCGGGGGCACCGCCCCCGAAGCCCCGCTTCTTGGCAGATTCTGTGCCTCAGCGGCTTTTTGTGCCTCCAGCGGCAGGTACTTGCAGAGCCGTACATGCCCGCTTACAGTGCCCGACCGCTAGCAAGTGCAAGACCGCTAAACCTCTTCACCTGGCCACAGTTTGTCGTACTGTTGATTATGCAACGATTCCATGCCAGTTCCATCGTGCTGGCCGTTTTGCTGCCGGATTCTAGGAATCAGCTGGCTAAACTAAAGGGCAAGCTGGACAGTCAGTCCGTTTTGTCAGTCAGGCAGTTCCGTCAGTCCTTTTTGTTGAAACTGCCAAATACCGCTTGAATCATTCCCACCCTCGCTGTTTTCCTCGCCGATTTCCCACGTCCGTCACCAATTCGTAGGCGTTGTCCAAGGTGTACTTTGCATGCATTGCTTAGACTCGCTCCTGCGTTGAGCTACGCGGAGCATTGCACCGTTACGTAGCCATTACTGCTGTTATGACGAAATATTGCTTTTGCTGATCGACGGTTGGCACGTATTTGTTTGACTTCCGCGACTACTGACGTCTCACAAAACTTTGGCTCACGGCGAGAGGCCGCTAGAAAGGGGACGGCGCCCATCTGCGGAAACATTTTCGGGAAACAAATTGTGCGGCCGAGGCCTCGCGGAAGTCACGTACGGAAAACGTTCGAATGCAATGTTTGCTGAAACTTTTCGCCGAGTGAATTCGTAGTATATAAGGGCAAATATATATTTGTTTGTTATCCAGAGAATATATTTTTGTTTGTTATCCAGAGAATCCGTGGAACCCTTTCAAGCTTTTGGTCAGGTTACCCGCAAGGCTTCCTGCCCTTGACCGGCGGTGGCGGGAAGCCGCGACCCATGCGATGATGGCTTGTATCATGGTCTGATGAGCCTCGCTGTAGGGCCGCTTTTTCCACATCTTCTTCTACGACCCCCAGCCTCTTGCCCGCACAGACCAGGTGAATACCGATGTGGGCCCTGCTGGCGGGCTTGGGACTGGCCAACCAGGTAGACACCTCCTCCTATGGCAGGGTCCCCTTGTCCCGTCGCAACCCACTGGCAAACTTGCGCGCGCCCCGCACCGACGCGGCGCGACCCGGACCTATGTGACACAATTGCTTGAGGATGCAGGGCTTCTGGGACTATCTGTTCTCCGCGACCGCATGATAGACAAGGAGAAATGGGCTGCCATCTGCTATAAGCACCTTCCTGAGGGGCATGCTCCTGTTTTCTCCCCACGGGCCCCGCGGCCCATTGCTAGAATGCAGGGTAGAAGTCCGCAGGTGGAGGTTATTGCCCCTGAGGATAGCCGCTAGACTACCGCCTCGTCTGCCATTACAGTAGAAGACAGCTCGGATGAGGATTACATCCCCCTCTAGTGACTATATGGTTGGGGCATGATGCAGACGTTATTTGTAACTTTCGTGTAATTATTTTCTAATGAGATTAGCATAGTACTCCGTGGCATGCCCATGCGCATGACACGCAAGTACTTACTTCTACCACCACTGTTACTTTTTCGCCCAGTTTTGCTTTTGCGCTCGGCTTGACCCCCCGCTGCATGCGCAGGGGAGCTAGGAAGGATTCCAAACCGAATGTCGCTAGTGTCATTCCCCCATAGTGGCATCCTTGTCGTTTGCGTATCTTGCTTAATGCATCAATCTCACCCTGTGTCGTGACCTCCCACTGGATGTGCAGGGGAGCGGGAGCGTCCCTGGCGACCCCGGGCCGCGCCTGGTGCATGTGCTGGCCTGCCTGACGGAGGCGGCGCTGGAGCATCCCATGTCCGGGGACCACGCACCGAGCTGCCCCGGCCGCGCCACCGCCGCCAAGAACGACAAGCCAGAGGATTCAGACGAGGCCGAGCCGGCGCGGCGAAAGGCATGCCGCCGCCAGTGTGTGGAACTTGCTGTGGCAGCTGCGGTGGGCGCGCGCTCACTCATGTTTGCAAGCATTACGGCAGGGGAAGATGGCAGGCAGCGAGGCAGCTGGGGCGGCGGCCACCGGAGCACCCGCTCGACGACCCAAGCAGGGACATCTTTCACCAAGCCCTCCGTGGCAGCTTCGGCTCGCCAACCAGCTGCACAGGAGGGGGCTGGCCACGCTCATTCGGATGCTGCTGGCGACGCCACGGTCGCACCCGAGCAGTCGTTGGGAGGGTCTGGAGTCGAAGCAGGGGAAGCATTGCTGGGAGTGGGCGGCTTGCCCGAATCAACCGGTGAGGGCGGTGGCTTGTTATCTGCTGCCGCTCGTGAGCACAACGAGGGGCAGCACCTTCAGGACAAGGACAACCGCAGCGATACCCAAGTGGTGGCAAAACAAGAAGGGGAGGGAGTCAATGATGGTGGTGATGACGATGACATGCTGCTCAGCCCGTCCAGCTGCCCCCCCGTGTGGCACCTGGACGGCAACCTGCACGCCCACCTGGTCTCGGCCGTGCTCATCCCCCTGGCCAACACCTGCCTGCCCTGCAGCTCCCCTCCGCGGCCGCGTCATCCACCCCACCTTCCCAAAACGGACGGTTCATCCCCCCCGCAGATGCAAGCATCGCCGGCCCTGGGCGGGGAACATGCTCCAAGGACAGGTGGCGCGGACGATGGGGACGTGTGCCAGGACGCCCTCCGCCGCCGCCTGCTGACGCTGCTCCTCACGTGCGGGGAGGTCATGCCCAGGGACCCCCTGCGCGCGTCCGGCCACCTGCCCTTTGGCAACGACCTCGAGCCGCTCTGCGCCCCCTATGAGATGGTCTCCGACGGCATCGTCGCCTCCCCTCGCGCCAACGCCGCCGGCTCATCCTCCTCGACCACCTCGTCCCTGGACCAGGCGCTCTCCGCAAAGGCCTCCCAGCTCAAAGCATTCTTCAAGCGGCACATTGGGGGCGGCGACGGCGGTGGGAGCATGTCACCGGAGGATATCGAGAAGAAGAAAGCGGAGGCGGAGCTGCAGCGGCGGCGCCAAGCGGGCGGGTTCTTGGGGTACAAGCCGCGCGAGGAGGCGTCGGCCGAGTGCGTGAGGATACAGGCAGGAGTGGCGGGGCTCGTGAGCCATTTCTGCCGGTCGGCCACCCCCGCGCTCGCGCTGGCGCTCTGCCGCGTCGCCGTGGGGCCCAGGGGGCGCCTGCTCGCGGACGACAGTGTCATGGTTGGTGGGGCGCTGCAGATGAGAAGTATGGCTGTGGGTGGGGCATGCAGGTGGTTGTGTAATGGTGAGGGTATGCGCATGCGACACACTCTCTGAGAATTATCATAGTTATCGTCATAATGGGCACAGAGGCAACCATGGTGAGGGTGCGGGTGTGGAGCATAGGGTGCTTTGTTGTCTCGCACTTGGGTGCCCCACATCATGGTGATGGGGCCCTCGTGGATACAGGTCATGTTGGTGAGCATGCCGTGTGGGGACAGGGCGTGGTGAGAGCCTTGTGGCGATAGCGTCGTAGCGTCATGGCATGCTTAGGCTCCGTGGTCCCCCAACGGGGACACGAGACGAGTTAATTAATGCTAAGGCACAGGCCTTTGGAAAGAAATGTATGGTGGCCCGACTGATAGGGAGTGGACCGTTGTGGCGGTGATTTAGCGTCGTGCGTCATGGCATCATGGTGAGTTAGTAGGCATGGAAATCTTTCTCAGAGGTACTGTGCAAGGTGTTTTGCTGCATGGTGTTATGTCGCATGGTGCTGACAGAAGCATACTGGTTTTGCGCAGGCAACGTATGCACACAAGAGATGACCCTTACTGTCAGAAGGGATGATCCTTACTGAGATGATGACCCTTACTGTCAGAAGAGATGATCCTTACTGAGATGATGACCCTTACTGTCAGAAGGGATGATCCTTACTGAGGTGATGACCCTTACTGTCGGAAGAGATGATCCTTACTGAGATGATGACCCTTACTGTCAGAAGAGATTACCCGTACTGAGATGATGACCCTTACTGTCAGAAGGGATGATCCTTACTGAGATGATGACCCTTACTGTCAGAAGAGATGATCCTTACTGAGATGATGACCCTTACTGTCAGAAGGGATGATCCTTACTGAGATGATGACCCTTACTGTCAGAAGGGATGATCCTTACTGAGATGATGACCCTTACTGTCAGAAGAGATGATCCTTACTGAGATGATGACCCTTACTGTCAGAAGAGATTACCCGTACTGAGATGATGACCCTTACTGTCAGAAGGGATGATCCTTACTGAGATGATGACCCTTACTGTCAGAAGAGATGATCCTTACTGAGATGATGACCCTTACTGTCAGAAGAGATGATCCTTACTGAGGTGATGACCCTTACTGTCAGAAGGGATGATCCTTACTGAGGTGATGACCCTTACTGTCAGAAGAGATGATCCTTACTGAGATGATGACCCTTACTGTCAGAAGAGATGATCCTTACTGAGATGATGACCCTTACTGTCAGAAGAGATTACCCGTACTGAGATGATGACCCTTACTGTCAGAAGAGATGATCCTTACTGCGATGATGACCCTTACTGTCAGAAGGGATGATCCTTACTGAGATGATGACCCTTACTGTCAGAAGAGATGATCCTTACTGAGATGATGACCCTTACTGTCAGAAGGGATGATCCTTACTGAGATGATGACCCTTACTGTCAGAAGGGATGACCCGTACTGAGATGATGACCCTTATTGTCAGAAGAGATGATCCTTACTGAGATGATGACCCTTACTGTCAGAAGAGATTATCCTTACTGAGATGATGACCCTTACTGTCAGAAGAGATGATCCTTACTGAGATGATGACCCTTACTGTCAGAAGGGATGATCCTTACTGAGATGATGACCCTTACTGTCAGAAGAGATTACCCGTACTGAGATGATGACCCTTACTGTCGGAAGGGATGATCCTTACTGAGGTGATGACCCTTACTGTCGGAAAAGGGATGATCCTTACTGAGATGATGACCCTTACTGTCAGAAGGGATGATCCTTACTGAGATGATGACCCTTACTGTCAGAAGGGATGACCGGGACTGTCAGTTTCCAATCATTAATAAGTGCCTGCGTCTCGAAAGGAAATGTGGGCCATGAGACATCTGCCCCGCGGCTCATGTGTGCTGTGGGAGGTCTTAAATAAAGGTTCTTATTTTATTATTCCGGGCGCTAAGGGTGCGGCGGAATTCTGCCACCTGGTCGGCCGTCAGGTGTTTGGAAGGGTGTATGCCAGGGACAGGGCAAGGGCTGCCAGCAATGGTAAGCCCTCAACGAAATTTTAATCCCTAAACCCAAATCCAAAGCCCTCATCCCTAAACTCTTAACCCTATTATCTAATCCCTCAATCCTCTTTCTTGCAGGCTGCCATTCAGACACCTCAACCACCAAGCTAGCACTGTTATCAGGGGGCAGGGAGTGGGTGTTTTATGGGGGTCGCCCCTTGGGGCATTTGCCTCTTACGCTCGCGTGGTATGTGTCAACCTGCGCCCCGTGCAGCTGCCCGCGAAGATGGGCTACATAAGGGCAATCCCTCATTTGAATTTGTTATTTGTTCCGCACAGCTCTAGGAGAGTGCCACCCGCACCGCCATTCGGGTCCTCCTTGTTTTGTTTCATGCACCTTGTTCACTCCTTACGTAGCCTTTCCTGTGGCTTGCTTTCCTTGGTTTTGTTGCCGTGACCTTTCGCTGGCCGGTGCGTCCCCCCAGGCTGCCCGTGTGCTGGAAGAAGCGTTGCGCGCGCTCTTCAGCAGCTTCAAGGTCAGCGGTACCGGCGCTGATGTCACGGCCACCGCGGTGGAGGCGCTGGGGGGTCCTCCCCTGGCCGTGGCAGTGCGGAGCCTGGCCTTCCCATCCACCCGAGAGGCGGAGCTGTTTGCAGAGGTTAGCCAAGGACGAATTTCTACCTTTAGAATCCTCTTGTTTTTCCTTTCTTTATTCCTTCCTTTCATTCGGCATTTGTTGCAAGTCATCGGCAAACGTTTGCCTCAGGAGCCGTCCACCGGGTTTCATCCACCGGGTGCCCTCACTCGGTTTTATCGTGCACAGCACGCTGGACGAATGGCGGAGGACCTCGTAAGCAGGAGAACGTGGCCAGCAGGGTGGCAGGCATGAGTGCATGGTGTCTGCGGCGGTGGCAGACTTGGGTGACCCCTTGCCACCCCATGCCAAACCCAATGCCACAGGATGCCATGGCCACACGTGTTCTCCCGTAACAGGTACAGCTGTGGCAGGGCCACACATATGGCCGCTCGCAGCGTGTTGCTTCCGGGTGATGCAAGGGTGCTCGTGCAGCTGCGCTCAGTGCCGTGTTCCTCCGCATCCCATCCCATCCCCTCCACAAACACATTCTGCTCTCACTCCCTCTCCCTTCCTCACCCTGCGCACACGCACCACCCCGCAGGTGTGCGAGCACCAACGGCTGGGCCTGTCCCTGGCGGTCACCCTGGAGTGGATGCGGCTCCACGTGGACGCGGGCAGCACGTCGCCAGGTGGCGGCGGCGACGGCGGCGGCATGGAGCGGCTGGACAGCTGGCGGGGCACGCGCCTGCAGTGGCTTGCGGCGGCGGTTCTGGTGGGCAAGAAAGCCACGTCGTTCCAGCCGGACCCGTTGCGCCCGTTCGACATATTGCCGGTGGGTCACGCGCAGAGATAGGTCATACGTATTACGGTGGGGTGCATCCACTCCATTCTCCAAGGGGTCATATTTCATGGGCCAGTTCTCTTCATGGGTCGTTCCAGATTTCTAGGAACTCGGATCTCTTTCTTTATCAATTTATTAATAATATGGGGGTCCTCACGGGTCAGATTTCATGGTTAGTTGGCTTATTGCACACCCCGTGCGAATAGTTCGTCATAGACGCTACTCTGGTGGGCGTTTACGGCAAGGATATATCCTTTCCCAACCTTTTTTTTTGTTTTATCATGGGATATTATGGGTCTCTGTGCTGTCTCCATTGGTCACTATGAGGACTGCGCGGCCAGTGGGGTCAAATATTAGTGCTGGCTTGATTCAATATTATCTGCAGCGACGTTCTGGTATGCTGGCATATTTACATGGAACATGTGGACGCTCTTGAGAGCAGTGTATCCACGAGTCGCCTCTTCCACCCCTCGTTTTTCTCCCGATTCCCCCCTTCTCTTTTTTGCCCCTGACGCTGCACTCGTTGCATTATCTCTTTGAAATGCCTCGGCTATTATTCGTACAAGTCCCTCCTGGCCTTTCTCTTGCACTCACCTTCCATGGCAAAACTATTCCAACCCCCGCAGGTGTGGTATGTCTACCTCTCCTTTGTGGGGGACCGGAGGTTTCAAGACAGCGACACCAGCTCCCTCCACACCGAGGCCATGGCCCAGTTTGTGGACCGCCAGCGCCAGCTGGCGTGCTCCCTGCTCGAGGGTGGGACGACCGCTGCGCCCGGTGCCACCACCGCTTCTACTGGTACCGGAGCGCTGGTCTCTTCTTCTGGCGGTGGCAATGCTGGCAGCGGTGGGGGTGCCTACCTGGGCCGTACCACCTCGGATGCCAGCAGGACGAGCGAGTCTTCTCTCCTCATGGTGAGCACGGCCCCTGGGGGGATGCCAGTGGACAGCACAGGAAGGGGCGCTTCTGCCGCGTCTGCTGCCGCCCCTGCCCCCACGGGGGGGCGCTTCATGCAGGGTCTCAAGCAGGCCTTTGCCAAGCCCGTGTTCCGCAGCAGCGGCAACGGCGGCGGCAGCGAGGGCACCGCCGCCAGTACGGGCAAAGGCAAGGACACGTCGGGGGTCGCAGTGGGCATCGACGGCCAGCCGCTCGTGACAGCTGGCGGCACCGCAGCTAACCTGTTTGGCAACTTTGCCAACGCGGCCGCCGCGTGGGGCGGGCGGCTCAGCAGCGCCGCAGCACTGGCCGGGCAAGGGGGCGGGTTGCTGGGAAGGTCGACCTCGGGTGGGGAGGGCAAGGGCCGCGGCACCGGCAGCGGCAACCGGGACCGGAGGGCATCCATGGATACAGACTTGGCGGAGGATGGGCTCATGGACACGTGCCTCAAGCTGGCAGCCTTTGCGGTGGGCGCGTACGTGCACTGCGTGCTTTGCCCCCCCCTGGGGTCCCTGTCGGCGCTCGACCTGGGGCCGAGGCCCGGCGCGGGCGACAGCGGCGCGCCAGGTGGCGGGAGCCTGTCGCGTCCCGGCAGTCACAAGCCGAAGGATGTCGGCGACGGGACGCATGAAGAGCCGCTGCTGATGGAGCTGGACCAGGTGGGCGCTGTTTATCTGTTCGTAAGGGTGTGGTATGAAGGGTGTAGGGCGAAGTAGCTGTAGGATAGGTAGAGCCGCGGGTTGAGCTGGACCAGGTGGGCTTGTTTGTTTTACGAGTGAAGTTAGCTAGTTTGTTCAGGTCCTGACCAGGTGTTATGGCGGTATTAGGCAGAGCCACGCGTGCCGATGCACAGGGTCCACACAGAGAGACTTTTTTGGTCCTAACTAACCGACGCGAACAGGTTTATGTCGAGGGTCAAGTCAAGAGGAGGGCAGTGTTGTCATCTTTTGACGTTTGTGTTCCACAGCTGCGATGAGTGGCTGACAGCCAGCGATATGTAATAATGTGGCTGGCAGGTTGACCACCCCATGCCAGTGTCCTCTGGCGCTGTTTTACCAGGAGGAGTAGGCTTGGAGAGTAGCACTGTGCATACCAATCCTTCCCCAGTGGACGTATCTCGTCTGGGGTATCTGGGTATCGACACCATCCGCTTTTGTCAGCATGCACTTGAGAGAGCGGCCAGCTGTGCACCAAAAAGTAGCTGTGTGCTATGCGCAGAGGCTTGTCACACACTAGTACACCAGCCTCCTGACGAAATGAATAATGACAAAATGAAACAGCTTACTCAGTAGATGACACTTCCTATAAACACAACTTACGTAATAAAGACACACGACATGGGCTTAATCGACAAATAACATTTACTATATAGTCAACTTTCTTAATAAACACAGAGGCACTGTTTAATTCGTATTATTGTGTAATATTTACTCTAAAGACAGTGCTTCTAGTAACGGGACGTATACGTCAGCCGCTGACGCGTCAGTGTCTGACGCGTTCGACTTTTTCGTCCGCACGTCAGACAGCTGACGCGTAAATTTTGGCTCTGCGTCAGTCGACTGACGCATAAATTTTGTCTGCACGTCAGTCGTCTGACGCGTAAATTCAAGCAGCAGGTCACTGACGTCAGTACTTATGGGCACCGAGTCTATGCGTCAGGCAGGGTCAATATATAGTGGGTACCTACTAATGTACTGAAGTCCACTGAAGTTCTAACTTCGTACTGGATATCTACGAATTCAAGTTCACCAGTTCAGGTCTGTTCGTTGATATGCTTCAAGATTCTAGGCCGTTATCATGCCCATGCCAGACCCGCCGGCCCTTAGCCTGCTTGGCGGCGAGAGTGACGAGAGTTCTAGACGAATGTAAAGTTGTAACCCAGGACGACTGGCAATGGTCGATGTCTCGATGATGGCAAAGGTTTTAGGAATATGATTGATGAGCTGATTCATGAAGCGTTGCGAGGTTGCCTGATTTACATATTGCTTTGAATCGAATTCCAGGTGTGTTTATTAATGCTGTAGATTTGTTTGCATAAGAAAGAATTCTGTCCATTACTAGATGCGTAGGGAAATTTCGGGCCGGGTCAGTAATATTGTATAAACATTTAACAACGTGAATGGTTTAGTCCGATAGTCAACTAGCAAAGTTAGCGACCTGGGGGTTGGAAGTTTTTGGGTGAAGGGATGGCGCCGGATGGAATACTGGGAAAATTTAAATCTGGGGGGATCGCAGCTTTTTTCATGCCGAAACAGGCCGCCGACACGGCCAAAGCGCCTGCGCCTGGTCCGCGTGCCATTGTTGGCGTAGGCCAGGCAGCCGACGCGCTGAACCGCAGCAAGAGGAAAAGGGGGAATGATAGCAACGCAGCCAGCAGTGCAGCAGCAGCATCGGCTCAGTCCGGCAATTCTGGTGAGCCCCCAGGCTGACGCGCCGCCAACGGCGGCAAGTCAGCCGTCTGACGCGCCGCCAACGGCGGCAAGTCAGCCAGGCTGACGCGGACAAAAACCCTTACTAGAAGCACTGTCTAAAGACAACTTACTACATAAACACAATGACACGGCTTACTTTGCGAATCAAACTTACTATAGGCAAAAACCTTCTAGTTATACACAAAGACATTGCTTTCCATGTGCTGATGCGTTTACGCGAGGTTTCCTGCACATGGAATCGGGTCACCCCCCATTTTCTTGCCACCTGGCAGCTGCTGGAGACGCGTGTGGAGTTGGATGCGCTCAACCAGCTGAAGCAGGTCAAGATGGTATTGGAGGCTCCCGAGCACTTTGAGGCCTACTTCCAAGCGGTAAGTTGATAGTTTGCATGTTTTCTTCTTTTCTTTTTTGAAGCGAATGTGTTCTTGGGCTTTCAATCGGTGTGTTGATGTAACCTCTTTTCGTGTACCTACCCATTATAATAATCATGTAGACGTGTACCTGCCAAACGGTGTGTAACAGCTTTGTTGTTCTCTAGTACCAAGTGGTGTGAGAGCATGAATGTTCTTTGCTCCCAAGTGATGTGCTGATAATAATCTATTGGTTCTTGTTGATAACCCTTGTCAAGGTTCACCACCTGTGCAGTGCGTCTGATAAGGCAATCAGTGCCGGGCATGGTATCCCGAATTCCTCGCTTTGCATTGACCAGTAATTTTTTATTTTTCAAGGCGCATCGCGTGCAAGCCGTGTAGCTGCATGCACTGGCTATGTGGGGATGAGAATGAGGAGCGCGATGTGCATATCAGCAATAGTCTGCGTTTCTCTAATGCTGCTTTTCTCTATTCCTTCTGGCCGATACTTTGAACAAATGACATCCAGGTGGGTTGGGTACTATGCACTGCCAGTGTAGGCACTCCAAACGCACGATGCCCTGTTAATCTAACTGTGCTTCTTTCTGTGCTTTTGCGTCATGTTTGGTATTGCAATAGATGGAAGAAGTTCTTTCGTCTGCCACGGATCTTACCACCTTCAAGATACGGCTGGCCACGTCGCTGTGTCCAATGGCACCCTACATCGCGAGCTGTGCGCTGTGACTGCCCAAGAGGGAGGTGGCCACGCTGTTAGAAAGTAGAATGGGGTAGACAAGTTATCGTACAGTAGTTATATAATAAGGCATGTAAGCCATGAAACCTCACCTTTCAGGAGCATACAACCTACTATCTTTTCATCTATATCTAAGGCTAGGGGGGAACCTTGCGAAGAGAAGCTGCAGGCTTGGGCTTCCATGAACCATCCAGTTATTAACTTGTTGGACCCTGCAGGGTACATGTGATAATTCGATCTAGCACTGAGTGTACTGATCTAGCTCTGAGTATACTGTAACATTGAGCACATGGCTCTCCAGACTCACCCACAGGCCCAGCACCTTGCATGCAGATCATGGATGTGCAGGCTGGCAATCTAGTGCTAGCGATGGCTGTGCCGCCTAGGTAATGGGCCTGCCATCCCGCCATCTGAAAAATATAAAGTCAAAAGAACAAATGCATGTGCACGCTCGCTTGATCACATAGTTGCTGCCTTGAATGTTGCTTCCAGAATGTCGTACTACCAGATGAATTTAAAACACGTGCTCCCGTTGGGGATCGAGTCACAGAGCACCGATAATACTAAATATTAATTCATTAAACTCGTGCTCCCGTTGGGGAGTCACGGAGCATCAACCCCGATGGAGGGAGGGAGGGAGGGACGGAGGGAGGGAGGGAGGGAGGGAGGGAGGGAGGGAGGGAGGGAGGGAGGGAGGGAGGGAGGGAGGGAGGGAGGGAGGGAGGGAGGGAGGGAGGGAGGGAGGGAGGGAGGGAGGGAGGGAGGGAGGGAGGGCGGAAGGGCGGAAGGGCGGAAGGGCGGAAGGGCGGAAGGGCGGGCGGAAGGGCGGGCGGAAGGGCGGGCGGAAGGGCGGGCGAAGGGCGGACGGACGAGCGGACGGGCGGGCAGACGGACGGACGGACGGACGGACGGACGGACGGACGGACGGACGGACGGACGGACGGACGGACGGACGGACGGACGGACGGACGGACGGACGGACGGACGGACGGACGGACGGACGGACGGACGGACGGACGGGCGGACGGACGGGCGGACGGACGGACGGACGGACGGACGGACGGGCAGACGGATGGATTGATGGATGGATGGATGGGTGGATGGGTGGTTACTCGCAAGCCTACCGGTCTATTCTATCTAGGTACCAAAAAAATCCTACTCTACATCTATTGTGCCCTAGAGCCTACTAGGCCTAGCATATGCTTCCCGCGTTTGCAAACATGCGGCTTCGATCCCTCCTGGAGGGGCGTCGTTGTCCTCTAGAACCTGAGCCCACTTGGCCTTGTTCATCATCGATCTTTTTCCAAAAACACGGAGAGGTCTAGGCCCCCCGTGTCCTCCTCTAGCTGCTCTTTGAAAGTGCCTAGGTACAAGTCCTCCTTGCGGACGTGAGCAGCGTAGCCCACACGGAAAATGGACCGCAGCATGTTGGTGACCGCGCCGTCCAACTTTTTGGCAGTTATAAGGTCGGCTGTGAGGGTCCAGGTATGTCTCGGCCCCATACATAAGATTACAGGGAGGACCGGGACCTTAAACAGGTCCTGTTTCTCTAGCTTGCCCAAGGGGTTGCGCCACAGGGCCCTGTATTGGCGTAAAGCGTGCCAGACGAGGCCGCCGGGAGATACGGTGGTCCACGTCGGCCTCGCAGCTGGGGAGTAAGACTAGATATGATATCTTCTGGATGATCGAATACTACTATATAAATATAATTTCAAAGCTAGTGCTGCATATGGGGCATAGGCCGGCACTGATCTCCAATGTTACAGGTGTGGTACCGGTATGTATCATATCTGAGGAAAAGTTGTCTCACTTAATATAGTGGGCAGGGCTGTGCATTGGTCGCGACCGATGGGATTAGTTGATCATAATTAAACACTTGCTCGATCGGCCGTTGGGGAGTCACAGAGCACCCGAGTGCTTTCAATCCCTGAGTGTGCACAGTGGGATGGGGGTAGAGACCGATTAAAAATTAAAAATTAAATTATAACATGTCTCCGTTGGGAGATCATGTAGCACATATTCCTTGATGGATGGGTGGAGTGGAAGGAGCCGCGTAATCGAACTAACCTAACTCTAAGCTATCTAGTCTAGAAAAATCCTAACTACAATACTCATCAAAACGCCTCCTCCTCTTGGGGGGAGGTGGCTTGCCCACAGGGGCTGGCGTGTGAGCCTTGACAATCTTCTGCCACCGCGTCTTGTTCTGCATGGCAGTCCAAAGAAGGGAGAGAGAGTGGATGCGGTGTTCAAACTGAGCTGGGACCACTAGGTCGTCCAGCAACATCTGGATGTAGTTCGTGACATGTTTCCCTACCCTTTTGGGAATGCCCTTGGGGCCAGGCCAGGTCAGAATGTGCCGCCCTGGCTGGCCAAGCCGCTGGGGGCCTGCCAGACCAAGGCCGGTGTCCACCTCAGTGGCTGGTGCGAGCAAGGTGTCCTGCAAATGCTATCCTGCGCTGCCTAATCTCGTCCGAAATACGAAGCATACCCTGATTCAAAGACTCTAATGACGGGCGCTTGGAAAACCCTACGTTCAGGACCTGTCGGAGCATCCTGTAAACCATGCCGTCGAGCTTAGCTGCCAGTGTGGGTGTGATTGTCCACGCCTCGGCGCCATACGTGAGCACAGTGAGGACGAGGACCTTGAAGAGCATGCGCTTGCGGTGCTCGCCCAGGCCCTTGGAGCGCCAGTAGGTGTTGAGCAAACGGAGCCTGGCCCAGGCCAGGCCGATGCGGATGTCCACATCGTCTGCGGTGTCAGGGAGCCAACTCCCCAACAGTTTGAAGCGGTCACGGAACGGGACCGTCGTCCCGTCGAGCAGGCGCGGCAGCGGCGGTCTACTGGAGGCCCCAATCACCATCGCCTCAGTTTTGACACTAATCTCCAACCCCACCCGGCGCCCGCGCCTCCAGGCCCAGACAGTCCACTGAGCCAGGTCTGAATGTCCTCGGGGCGCGCGATGAGGGTGGTGTCATCCGCATAAATCAGGTCGGCCAGGCGGTAGCCAGGCTCAACCCCGCCGTGCTCACGCTCGTTAAGGATGTCCAAGCCTGGCTCGAACCCCTTAAGAGCAGTAAAGCGCGCACGTGCCCGGCGCATGACGTGATCCATGACAATAATGAACAGCCATGGGGACAGGACACAACCTTGCCACACCCCGTGGTGAAGGGGGAATGGTGGGGTGGTGCCTTCCGCAGTCCGCACTACTGCCTGTGAGCCCTCATACAGTCGACGAATGGCAGCAATAAACGCTGGTGGCACCCGATCCAGAGCTAGGATGGCCCAAAGAGCCTCCCAGAGGACGTACCGTGTCAAAGGCCTTGATATAGTCAACAAAAATGAAGACCAGCGGCAAACTGTCAGGGCAAAGGCGACGCACCTCCTCCATCAACCGGCGCGCGACAAACACAGCCATGCATGACAGTGTTACGACCACGACGGAAACCCATCTGAGACTCACCCAGGTGTGGGTCCAGCGCGGCGCGGAGCCTGTGCAGCATCATGCGCATGAAGACCTTCAGCGCGGCGCTCTGGAGGCAGACACCCCGGTAGTCACCGGGGTCAGCAGCAGAGCCCTTTTTGTACAGCATGACGCGCCATAGAGACCGATGGGATATGTTCACTCATTAAATAAAATAAATAATGATTAAATTAAATAAATAATTAACTAATTAATTAATTAATAGACACGTGACTGCGTCACGTGAGCATAAGTCCTCAGTGGGAGGGGAATATGGGATGGAATGGATGGTGTAAGCTATTTAGGTCCTAGTTACAGGGGTGTGGGCACCGCGGCCCGGATCGCTATGAATGCCATACGCGGTCACACGCGGAGCCCCCACAGACTTGGGGGTGGTCTCCTTCATCACTACTTGCCATCTATCCTTGCGTACCATCTGCCTCCATATGACAGACAAACCAGGAGGCTGCCCGGGTGTGAGCCCGTCGCGTCTAGTGTAGCACATGTCCATGCCGAGTCTATCACGAAAAGTCCACGGGTGGCGGCCCTGCCGCGCGCGGCCTGGGGCACGCCAGGTGAGGACATATCGCCCAGGCTGGGCGGGCTTGGTGCCAGCTAGTCTATATGATGTGTCTACCTGATCTGTGCTGGCCAGGTGCCCGGCTAGGCCCAGGCGCCTGTGCCTACTAATAATGTAGGAAACATAGGGCAAATCAGCGTACAGATCCTCATTACTAATGTGCAAACCAAAGGGGATGTTAAGGGCCTTGCGCAGCATCTTGGTGATGTTGCCGTCGAGTCGTGGCTCCAGCTCCTGCGTCAGTGTCCAGGTCTCGGCGCCGTAGGTCAGGATCGTCAGAATGACGACCTTGAAGAGGTCACGCTTGACGATCGGGGGTAGGGCGGGGTTGCTCCACCAGCGACGGTGGTCATGGAGGTGCGCCCACGCCATGCCGATCCGTGTCGTCAGGTCGTCCTCGCAGTCGGGAAGCAAACTGCCGAGCAGCTTGAAGCGGCCTGAAGGAGGTTAGTTGACCTCGGCGTCGTCTAAGAGGCGGAGTGTGGGTGGGGGCCCTGCCATGCCGAGGGCCAGGGCCTCCGTTTTGGGGCTGATTTCTAGACCAACCGCCCGAGCCTTGAGTGCCAGGCAGTCCAGCCAAAGTTGGGCAGACTCCGGCTTCTCAATGAGCGTGATGTCGTCGGCATAAATGAGGTCAGCTAGTAAATTCTGCTTGTTAGTCGGCCCCCCTTCTCCAAGCTCGTTCGTGATCGCTAGGCCAGGGGCACGGCCTGCGATGCTAGCAAAGCGAGCAATTAGTGCCTGGCGCATAACATAATCCACTACAATAATAAACAGGTACGGCGACAGGACGCAACCCGGCTGCCAGACGCCGGTCTGCAGTGGGCATGGCGGGGTAAAGCCGTGTTGAGTGCGCACCGAAGTGGTCGACCCCTCATACAGCGTGCGGATGACGGTAATCAGGGAAGTGGGGACGCGAGCGCGAGCAAGTACAGCCCATAGAGCGTCCCAGAGGACAGAATCAAAAGCCTTGATGAAGTCGACGAAGATCAGGATGGCGGGAAACTCACCAGGTTGCAGGAGAGCGATTTCCTCGAAGAGGCCGGGGTGACGCGCGACGAAGATGGCCATGACGGTGTTGCGCCCATGCAGGACGAAAGCCCATTTGACTTTCCCCTAGGTGACGGTCGAGAGCAGAACGAAGGCGGTTGAGGATCATGCGCATGAACAACTTGAGTGCGGCGCTCTGGATGCAGACTCCTCCGGGTAGTTGGCGGGGTCGTCAGGGGAACCTTTGTTTTTGTACAGCATAATACCGGCGGTAGCTGTGCTGCCACTCAGGAATCGGCGGCGCGTCGGCAAGCAGGATCCGGTTGCAGACGTCAACTTAGCAGGAATCCCGTGAGCGCCGTCAGCTTAATCACCGGGGCGGGGAGCTGGTTAGGTCCCACGGCAGCGTAGAAGCGGAGTTGCTTGGCGGCGGTGCTCAGCTCGAGCTCGGTGAACGGCAGTAGCTCGTTGGGGTCGCCGGGCCAGGGGTTCTGTCAGGGCTGGGTACGTGTAGTCCTGCTCAGCGGCGGGCGACGTGGGCGGCGCAGGGACGTCCGCAGGCGCTACTGCCAGGCGTGCGGCCGCCAGAGGGCCAAGCGGCGAAGGCGGCCGGGGGGCCGGAGGCGGCGCCGAGCAGCCGGGACTTGGAGGAATACCACTGGTCGAGCTGCTGCTGCGGTGAGCCAGAGAGCGTCCGCGGCGCCGGCTGCGCGCCGCCGGCGAGCCGTTGGGCGTGGCGCAGGCGGGTCCAGGCGTACTTGCCGTGCTGGTCCTTGAGGTGGGCCGGAAGTACTCGCGGCCGGACATGGAGGTCCTCCTGCTCCTTGGTCGCCTGCTGGATGGCCGATCGAGTGGTAATCCGCTTAGAGGCGGGCGTAGCGGGCGGGGTCGCGGTTGTCGCGCAGGGCTTGCATGCCGGGCCTGGATAACGGCGGGGAGCCGGTGCAGGCTGGTGAAGCGGGGCGGGCGGCGGGGGGACAGCAGGGCCCCGGCCGCAGGCAGCTTGCCAGCGAGGTGCCGAAGGGCCGATGCCGGGCCGGCAGCGAACAGCTGGGCGTGGCTGGCGGCCGGGATGTCCAGCGCGTCGACGAACGCCTCTGCCGCGCGCTTGTGGGCGCGTTTTTCAGGGAAGTCCTCCAGTCAGCGTCGTCAGATTTCTCAAGCAACTGCAGTGTGTGCAAATCAGGTGGTGCCACGTGCTTACGAAAGGGCGAGGGGAATCGCAGGCGGATGCGGGCGGTGATGATGCGATGATTGGAGCGCACCAGGGGGATCACGTGCGAGCGAGCAGCTAGTACAGATCCTTGATGACGCTTGCGCATTACAACATAGTCGATGCAGCGTTCAGTGCCAGTTGGCGAGGTGTGTGTGACCAAAGCATCTGGACTATGCGGAAAGCGGGTGTTGGCAGTGACCAAATCGCATGTCGTAAGCAAATCAGCAAAAAGTTCAGTGTTGGCATTCGAGACCGTACCGTTGGGGGCGTGCTGACATTCGCCAGTATGTACCCGGCGGTAGCGTTGCGTTGGCGTCCAGTATGTAGCAGAGCGAGGTAGTTGCGACCAGGGGTGCCGTTTGCCAGGTTCTCCAGCGCAGCAAAGAAGTCCTTGCGATCTTGTTCTGGGTGGCCGGAGTGGGGTGCGTAACCGACGCCCACCGTCAGGGCGTACTAAGGTCGAGTGGCCCTCCACCGAATGAAAAGTGGCCACAAGGAGCCGAGCGTTGACCAGCTGGGGTTCGCCCATGTGTCGTACGGCGAGCGGGGAGCAGAGGAGACCGATGCCCCCGTTCCCGGTGCCGTTGCTGCCTCCGTAACTTAGAACCGCCAGCCGTCGATGTCGTCAGCAGCAAGGGCAGTCGGTCCGCGGGCTGATGCAGTGCGCCTGTGTTCTTGGATTCCCAGGATGGCGATATTATTGTCGATGCAGAAACCAATAAGATTGGAGACTCGATGGCACTGACAGTCGTCACTGCGCAGGCAGTGACAGCGGTCAGCGTCGGGCTGGACGGCGTGCGGGCGTTGAAGGTGGCGATGACCAAGGGCGCGCGTTGACCGAAAAGCGGGGTGCAGGCGGGGGTGGGGGCGGAGATGGAGCAGGGTGGTGATGGGGGTGGGGGTGGAGGTGGTGGGGTAGGGGGGGCGGGTTGAGGACTTATCTTTCAATCACCGTTTCGATTCTTCCTGCCAACGCGTCGAGGCGACGCTGACGGTTGGCTCGGGTGGCCAGGTAGAATGAGTCTGCGTCTGCACGCATAAGAAATGCGTGCAGTCTGAGGAGGTTTCGGAGGCGGCCGCGCGAGGCGGGGCGAACCTGGCTCACTGCAGAACCCGAGAAATCAAATTAAATTAAATTAAATTATAACATGCCTCCGTTGCAGGAGATCATGTAGCACATATTCCTTGCTAGATGGGTGGAGGTGGGAGAAGCCGCATAATCGAACTAACCTAACTCTTAGCTAGCTAGTCTAGAAAATCCTAACTACACTACTCAGCAAAACGCCCGTTCCGCTTGGTGGGATCGAGGGGGCTTGCCCACAGGGGCTGGCGTGTGAGTCTGGACAATCTTCTGCCACCTCTTCTTGTTCTGCATGGCAGTCCAAAGAAGAGAGAGGGAGTGAATGCGGTGCTCAAACTGAGCTGGGACCACTAGGTCCGCCAGCAACATCTGGATACATTTAGTTCATGGCAGGTTTACCTAGTAGCTTTAATTCTATAGGAATGTCCTTGGGGCTGAGGAGTTACTGTAACGTAAAGGATTTACGTTAGATGGATATAGAGATTGTTACGCTCTTTCCATGCAACGGCACCTTGAACGCCTCATTTGGTTACGGGACGTAAAAGTTATGACGTTTCCTAGGCTGTGCCGACAGTGCCTCGCGCCAATGTGGGCGCGTACGGACACAGGATGTACAAGTGTCACTTTGATAGTCCGCTGGACGTTGACAGGACTTGTACAGGACTTGATGGTCAATTGATAGGTAAGCGCGCCATACAAGCGCGCCAGGACCTATGAGACAATTGATGCTGAGTACAGTACGGATAGGTCCACAGGACTAGCCGTAATGGACAATTGATAGATCTGCGCGCCAAAGGCTTGCCAGAGTCTTCGTAATCAATTGTGTGACAGTTCAGCAGTGACAGTACTGCTGAATACTTGGACGCGTACCTAGCAAGCTATATGGGTGACTTGTTAGCTCTAGTAGGACGCTAGCTCTTGCGTGCACGTTCCACTTGCACTGCGACCAGGTCGTCTGTGCTATACGTGCAGTACGTCTTGGAAGTGGCGTGACTTACGTCTGTGTTTTCTTTATTGTAATAAGGCAACTTCCTGCAAGAGCCATGGAGTCGATCGGCAGTATTCACTCTCTCAACTCGTATTACAATTCGCCGTTTTCCATCTTTACGAATGCCGAACTCCCAGGAATTTTGCATTCCGACTGATGTCGAAGTGACCGAGTCGCCTGCTGATCCCATTCCGGATCCGTCTGCGGGTCCTTCGCGTCAGCTTGCTCAGGAGTGGCAGCGTCTCGTAGACGACGCTGTTGAATCCCTTGACGAACTACATCGTCGGCAGCATGAGAATTTGCCGGCTCTCGCCGACGTTCCCGAAAATCCGCGCTTGCCGCAACTAGTGCCGGAATTGCGCACACATTTGGACGTGATCCGCAACGTTTTACTTGCGTTTCAGGTCCAGGTGCGGGGGGGCCTGCGTTCGGTCAACGAGGTCACCATTGCGATAGAGGAGTTGGACAACGCTGTGTCCTCTCTTGTCGGTTTCCAGCGCAATTTGCAGAACTGGTCGGCTACGCGTACCGGATCGGCGCGCCGGCCATGCATTACAACCAACCTGTTTCAAGATCTCGCATTGCTGTCGCTTCTCACACAGGGCGTCCGCACTCGTGAGCGCCAGGTTCTCATTAACCTGAGTGGCGTTCTTGACATCTTTGCGTGAGTGGATTCCCGCGGGTTGGGAATTTGTGTCAATTTTCACGCATCCGCTCCGGATTATCTCTCGTCGGCGCCGGGCGGCTTACGTACCGACACGGAACGAGATCAACACGCCGGTGCTTATCGAGGTCGGGGCGCGCTGGTCCAGCGCTTCAGCCGGACAACGCTGACCCCATATACGACTACGATTACTGCGACTTTCGTGGTCTCTGCTGAAGGAGCCTGCGGGAGTCAGCAATCTGTTGTCGTCGGCACTTCTACGGTTGCGGTTGCATTTTTCAGTTTGTGAATAAAAGCCTTGGTTTACTACCTGATCTGGTTCTGATTTTTATCCCTGCAGAGTACCTAGTGTGCTAGCCAGTTAGCATTCGTCATGGCTGATGGCAGACGTAGCAACAAGGGTGCTGCTAGTGGGGGAGGTAGTGCCAATACCCATACATAGTGGGGACATTGTTGTGGATAATGTAAATAACAATAGTAACATCCAACATGTTCCTGAATACGATCTGACTACTCAGGGTCTCTTGATCGTCAACCAGCTGCAGCCCATCACATCTGACTGAGTCCGAGCCCAAACCGGCTGAAGAGTTTGTGTGGAGGGTCTAGAGGGCTTCCCTAATCTCTACGGTGGTACTAACTACTACCAAATCTGGATAGGTAGCCAAACCTTTGGCAAGTGTACTGAACAGATTAAGGATTTGACAAGAGAATTAATGCAAGAAGGCTGGAAAGGACTGGGTAGTGTACATAGCAGAGCTCAAGGAGCTGCTAGAGGATCAGCGCAAGAAGGTGGGGATACATTGGCAAGATAAATACCAAGGCTGGGAGGTTAAAGGAGACCTCATTCAGGACTTCATCAGTTATTGCAAGATGGTGGAGGAGGCATGGAGGAGGGTCGAGCCCATGGCTTCAATTTTGCTGACAACATTGCCCTTACCAACTGGTTGAAGGTTTCTGGGCTGGATATAAGGCAACACGTGGCTCTTTAAAGGTCATGTGTGCCCCCCACTCTACCCTGAAGGCCTACAAGGTCATCATTAAACAAGCTCTTGAAGCAGAGGAGCTGTTTGAGGGTGGTGTGCCATGCAGCAGTGAAGGCAACCCATGCAGGTGGGCGTGCCCAGGGGAGCTCCATGCAGGGCGCCTGAGGCTGAACGAAGCCAAGGAGGGCGTGGGGGCAACCACAACAAGCGCAAGGAGGGCAGCCGTTCCCCGGACCCTGACGGGAGATCACACTCCAAGTCGGTGTTCAGGCGGGTGGGTGGCAAGCCCAAGCAGGGCAACGCGTCTGACAACGGGGGTGGAGGCCAGGGCAAATCCAAGATCCAGTGTTATACCTGTGCAAGGGCTGGGGTCACATCAAGAAGGAGTGTCCCTCATTCAAGAAGGCCCAGGGCCGGCAGGGTAACAACAAGAACAACAACAACAACAATAAATACAAGAACAAGTCCCAGGCAAGCCAGCCTTCAAAGGACGGTCACAAAGAAGAAAACAAGGAGCAGTGACTGTCTGGGCAATCCCCTGAATGCCTTAACCCAAGGCCGGGGTAGCCAGGTGCTCTAATGCAGATATTCATTTATCTGGTCAATGGGGTGATCTCCAGGTTCAGGATGGCCCAGGGTCACCTGGAGAGGTACAGGTTCCTATGAAGACATCCTTGACAGCTGGTGCAGCTGTAAGAATGTCTGACCAATTGCATCCTCGTGCTGGGCACAAGGGTGGACCTCTCATCATGAGAGAAACCAATGTACAACCACAGAGGGGTGTGGATCGAGCCTCTGGTGGTGTGCATGTGGTCCCTGCTGTCGGTCCAGGTGATGGGCATGAGCAGGGTGACTCGATCAGGCTCTGAGTCAGAACAGGATGGAAGACAGCATGGTGATGCTGGACAACCTGACAGCCAGTGTGAGATCATACGCCGTATAATACGGTATAATACGGTATAATACGTAATACGCTGGCTTTTAGCGTATAATTTTTCATACGTAATACGTTTTAGCGCATAATGACGTATAATACCGTATAATACCGCATAATGCCGTGTTTTCCGCGTTTTTTTTACGTTTTGCGCGGCTAGGATGCCAGAACGACAGGGCAACGATTTGAAGCCACAGATTTCGTATCTCTACTAAGTACTGACCCGTCTGAACTTTCACAATTCGACGCGATCTTATTTTGACATTGTGGTGCACAGTGCGCGCACCGTGCGGAGGTGGCCATGGCGACGTGCGTTCCGTTAAAATATGGCTAATCCGGCGGGCGACAGGCGAAAAAATTAAGGCGATGGTTAAAAGTGATGTTCTATTATGATGTTTCATAGCAAGATCTGCACTATTTGCAAATTCGCTGCCTTTGTTGGTACAGATTTGCACGGGGGTCTCATCCAACGTCAATTTGGCCGCGATGAATAATCTAGCATGTGTGCCTGCGACGGTAGAAGTCGACATTCGTGGGTTATTTTGATGCAGCAAGAGCCGTTTAGTAACGGACACCATGAAAATAACCTAAGCATCTTCGATCTGCGGCCATTTCCTGTCATTTCTAAAATGATTTCGTTCAGGCCTGCGCGATCCGCGGTTAATCCATCCATGGCTGGCTGGCTTTTCTTGCGCGCCTGGGTATAGGAAATAATGCCGGCCGTGGTACGTTGATTTGCCGCATGTCACCGCCCAGTCTGTTTGCGCTCTTAATGAACCTGGCATGAAACTTTTTGCGCCGTTTCTGGGTTTTTCTTGCTATTTTGTTCTCCACTTGTTGCAGTTGTGCTATCAGATTTTCCGCAGCTTTCAATGGTTTTCCTTACGCTGCGTATGCCATGCTTCCTAAAGCTACCCAGAATTGATCGGGCAGTTATCTGGCTTTGCTACGCTTCCTGTATGGAGGTTTTCACACGGTAGACATTCTATATTGCGTAGTCAAGGACCCTAGCTGCCTGGGAGCGGCATCACCGTTGCAAGGAGCTGGCGAGCTCATAGACGCCTGTCATGCTCTTCAGCCTGCTGGAAAACAAGGTTGTTGTATGGAAGGTGAGAATATGTGAGTTACTTATCACATCCCCACCTGTTTAGCCTCCGTGGTTCCCCAACGGGGACACGAGATTAATTAATATTAATTAATTAATTCAGTTAATTAATTAATTAATTAATGCACACCACGAGTCACACACCTGTAGTCACATGCAGCTCAGTATATTCACATAGCATCGCACCATGCAAACATACTACATGCATTAATTGTATACTACTGTAGTATTTGCGTGCATGCACAGCCACATATATATATTAAAATATATAATTACTTGCATCAAAGTGAAGGCACCCAAGTAAACATAACCAATATAAAGCCACATATATACACATACACACAATTATGCATGCGCACGTTTACATTCTCAGTATTACATGCAATACATCGATCGTGTCCACAATATCCACCGTATAGAGTATAGCCGAGGGTAGGGCAACCTTGGATTATGTCCAAAACAGTGTTAAAAACATGTGGATTGATGGTGGGTGTCTTAAAATGTGTAAAATCAGAGTATTCTGAGTGTGTCCGTACGAAAACGTATAATACCGTATTATACCGTATTATACCGTATTATACATTATACTCCACCGTGACCGTATAACGCGTATAACGTACGATCTCACTCTGCTGACAGCTCAGTCCTGGCTGTGTCAGGTACTGCTTCCTCCGTGTACCAGGAGATGGGTGCCCAGCTACACCACATGCATGTTTGGGCATGCCACTTCTTTGTCCAACAACTTTGCTTTCCGTATGGGCAAGGCACCTCTTCTCAAGGCGTGCCAGAAAGCTGCCTCACGGTGTAAATGCCAGTTGTCCTCCAACAAGCCCAGGAAGTCACATGCCAAGTCTCTACCTCAGAGCATTGGTGCCTCTACATGCAGTGTGACATCCAGCATACCAGGGGCGTGCAACTGTTGGTGTGTGTGGACAGGTACACTAATTAGGTACAAGGTGCTAGAGCATTTGCCTTCCATGAAGAACAGGTATTTGCTGGCTGCCCTGCAGAATGTACGAGCCAAGTTTCCTACCACAAGGATCCAGGTGGACATGCAGTTTCAGCATCTCAAGGGTGATCCCACCCTTCCAGAGTTGCTGGTCACACCTAGGGAGGCTCATGGGCAGCAGGGTGCTATAGAGAGGGCAATCCAGGAGGTCAAGAAATTGATCATATCTGAAGACTGGGTACCCCTTTCTGCACCTGCACTTGTCAGGAGTGCATGGCTGAGGAACGTGGAGCTGCAACTGAACAGCAGGGTTAATTTCTACTAGATGGAGTTGCTGTCAGTCCAATGGGTCTATACCATGGCCTGTGCCCTCCACACGTGCTGGAGGGCTGGAAGCAAGCTGCACATGTTACAGTTAGATGAGATGCTTAGGCTGACACACGGATTTCCGGCGCCTGCGCGCCGCGTATTGCCTACCGCGGCTGAGCGGGACACCTCAGTACTGTACGGCAGGGTGTACGGTACTGAGGTGTCATGTGGACCGATGTGCGGTTAGTGCCAGACTGTGCCTAGACTCTAGCTCGACCCGCCAGGTCCGGGTTATCCGGGTCTGACGGGCCGAGTGTAGTTGATGCTAGTGACGTGGTCGCATGGCATTGCAGTGTACAGTTGTCCACTGGTGAGGTGCTGCAGGTAGCACCGCCATAGGCATATAGGCGTAGCACTGGGGAGTACCGCAGCACCCGAGTTTGCCCAGACGTTCCATTCTGAGCCCTCAGCTTACACTACTCTCTCATTGTATTATTGCTAATACAACCATCCTTCCATTTCAGCTTCGGCAGTTGTCCATCGTCGTGAGACTCGTTCCAACTTGGACTGAAAAGCTTTTTTATTTTTTTTCGAAAAACAAAAATATGGCTTCCAACAACGGCAACGACAACAACAACAAGGGGAAGGCGCCTGCCAGGCGCACCTCACCCCGACTCTCGCCGGAGGGCACGCCCTCCACCAACGATGCAGCGAGGGTGACGCCCAACGTCACCTTCCGCACGGTGGTCGCCGACCACCCCAGGCGTCGGACCCCGCAGGTGGGGCCCGGCGCCCGGGGGATGGCGAGCGGTCGTCCGTTTGCCACTGGCGGCTCGTCCGCCATGGCACCTGGGGGGCAGGTCCCCCGGGCACGTAATTCCCCCGTCGCAGGTGACGGGGGTCGTGAACGAAGTGACTCCTCGGAGGAGGATGGGGAGGTGCAGCCTGCAAGGCCACGGCCTTCGCTCGAGATTGCATGCACAGACGCCTGCGACGTCTGGTAATCTCTCGGTGGGCCGACAGATGGCCATCATGGACATTGACCGGTATGGGGAGCATGTTCCGCCACCTGTCGCGTTCGGGCGCGTACCTCATCTTCTCCCCATTGGGGAAGACGATATCCCAGCGTTCATTTCGGTGAACGGCTGGATCATTCGGCAACGTTTTCAGTTGACGGCAGATGAGCCGATACATGCGATTGAGGTTCATCGGACGCAAACGATGATCGAGAGTCGTCTGCGGATGCAGTTCCACCTGATCCAGGTGGCAGTTTGGCTGTGGTGTTTCACCAATAGGCCGAGGCGAAACCCCGGCTCTGTGGATCAGTGGGCGTCCAGGCAGCGTCAGAGAGAGGCGCTGCGAGTGGTCGCCACGCAGGAGATCTCGCTGACTCCGTTGGGGCCGTGGCCCCAAGTCACGCCAGTTGGCTGGGGCCCGGAGAGGCGTGAGGCGGCTGCGATGCCGCCTGCGACGGAGCGCGGGGCGCCAGTCGCCCCTACCACGCCCATGGGTGGTGAAACCACCCAGGACCCTCTGGCAGGTCAGAGGGTCCAACCTCAGCAGCGGGCTCCCCCGCCCAGCGTGGGGGGCCAGGTGGCTGAGAAGGCCACCGGGGTTGCAGGGACCCCGGCGGCGACGCCAGCTCCCGGGGTCGCAGGGACCCCGGCAGCGACGCCGGCGCCTCCGGCGCTGGCGGGGGATGCAGCCCCCATGGAGGGTGTCACTGGCACCTCCAGCGGCTCTGGGGGGCAGGCCCCCTCTAGCCGCACCAAGGACAAGGCCCTGGCAGGGCCGGAGGGGCCTCAGGGTCCCACCTTGGCAGGGCAGCAGCCGGCACGGCTGGACGGCGACCTGGAAGGTCGGGACTTCATCACCCTGGGTGATGAGTCTGTGTGGCGAGCCATACAGGCTGCCACAGCCTCCTTCCGTGGGCTGGCCGACCGGAGCCAGCAGATGCACGTCGCGGAGGCGGGCAGCCTGGTGTGTGCGATTATCACGCACATCCTGGGCTTGCCCAACCTCCATGCAGACACACGCAGGGTGTGTGACGACTTGCTGCCTGCCCTGCAGGCCCTCCTCTCAGGAAGGAGGGTGCAGGGTAACAGGGTTGGCCTGGTGCGACTCCTGGAGCTCCTGCACAATGCCATCCTGAAAGGGGCGGGTAGGTGGTTGCCTACCTGGCTGCATCATGATTTTACTAACCCTACTGACGATGAAGTGTCACTCTCTCCCACCTTCCATGATTGGGAGGAGGCCCGCAGCAGGAGGCGGGAAGTGACACATACTCACACCCCCAACCAGCCCACCCCTATGTTGCCCACCCAACCTACCCAGCCCATGCTTGCATCTCCTGTTCAGCTCACTCAGGTAGCACCTCTCTCTCAGCATGTTCTCCTGTGAATGCTGCAGCAGCAACCCATCTTCTCCCTCTCCCCCTGCATCCCCCTCCAGGTGGCCCACTTACAATGAAAACCGTCCTGTGGATAGGATTAATGTCAGGGGGCTGCCTGAGGGGTATACTAGGGAGCAGGGGAATCATGCACTTCTCTCTTTTCAGCTGGCTAGGGAGGAACTGAATGTCAAGAATTGGTTTGGATCTCTCATGCAGGGGGATTTTTACCATCAGTCCTCCTCTCAGATTCAGAATCTCATCCTTGTCTTCCAGCGTAGGTATCCTAAGTGGCAGGACACGCAGGCTAGGGCAGTTTGGGAGGCCTTCATGAAGGAGCTAACTGACCTCCTCTCCACCCCCTCATCTGTGGACATATATGGGGCATTCAGGTGGGTAGAGGAATACAGGGTCACCTCCGTAGACTATGTGGCTGAGACCAAGAAATATGAGCTAGCCATCAAGGCACGTCCGGATGTCCAGCAGCTAGATCACAAGTTCTTGCTGCGTTCCTTCCTTGAGAAACTCAAACTTGACAAAAACACCTACGCTATGCTTGCAACAGGAATGGCAAAGTACTGGGAGGACATGAAGGAGGCATTGGATTATATCAAGCTGGCCTTGGCCCCCCTTAGCCAGGGGGCCATGGGCACCTCTGTAAAGAGGGTCAGGGGGGAAGAGACCTGGAGGAGGAGGATAGGGAGAGGGAAGACAGGAGCAAGAGGCCTGTCACCATGGCAGAAGTGAAGTCCCTGCTGGGACAAATGTTTAAGGGCAAGGGCAAGGGCAAGGGCAAGGGCAAGGGCAAGGGCAGGGGCTGGGGCAAGGGCAAGGGTAAGGGGCAGTCTCCTTCCAAGGGGGGCAGCTCCAGCAACAACAACAACAACAGCAACAACAACAACAACAACAACAACAACAACAACAACAACAACAACAACAACAACAACAACAACAACAACAACAACAACAACAACAACAACAACAACAACAACAACAACAACAACAACAACAACAACAACAACAACAACAACAACAACAACAACAACAACAACAACAAGCAGGACAAGGAGGACAAGGCTTCTCAGCGGTGCACCCGCTGTGGCATGAGGTACCATCTGCGGCCCAACTGCCGCAAGAACGTGACGAGCTGGGCACGACGTCCTGTGCCACAAGTGCCACGGGCCGCCCCACGGTGACCCCAAGGACTGCAAGCGGCCTCCTTACGGCAAGAAGTGTGAGTCTCCCTCTCATGCTGGCTTGAGTGTGCCTGCTTCACCTCTTTCATCTGCATGCCCCACTGTCAGAGCAGTGAGCAGTTCTGGAAAGGTGCTACAGCTGGTTTCAGAAGATTATGTCTCTAAACCAACCTTCACATCTATGGTTCCCAAGGTGTGCAGAGTGTCCCCAGCAGAGGATGCTCAGATCAGTATCAGGAGCTTGCTTTGCAGTTGCACTTCCTTTATGGGCATGAAGTGAGTGCAGAGGTGGTGGCAGCAGCAATAGGGGGGGCAGCACTCAGACGTGCATGCCAGGTGGTCAGATCCCACTGCCAGCATTGTCAGTTCAATGCACCCAAACCCCCTAAGTGGCATGTAGCTACCCCACCTAAGTGCAAGGGCAGGGTGGTAGGAGATGTCTTTCATATCAAAGGACAATCTTACTTGGCACTTAAAGATGCATGGTCAAGGTACACAACCATTGAACCATTACCTGGAATGGACAAGACACAGTTGCTCAGGGCTCTCTTGATTGCTCAGGCCAGGTACTACCCTGTGGAGGCATTGTTACTGGATCAGCAGTTCACGTGTCTTGCCAATGAACCAGGGTGTGAGGCTATTGATCTGGCTGGGCTAGAAGATCATGAGAGGCAAGGCATTATTGAAAGGGCCATCAGGTCCATTAAAACCCTTGTAGCCAAGGAAGATGGTAATCTGCTGGCTGACAGTGGGTCATATGCTGACAGAGCTCTGTGGTCCACCAGGTTGTGCCAAGTCCTCAACAGGAGGCCACTCATGAAAACCCCACAAGGGGTGATCATTACACCAGATGGATTGCATGCAGGCATTTATCCACCTGAGGTACTAGCCCTATACAACGCACAGCGAGCACATACAGCTAGCAGGTTAGCTGTCAAGGATGCAAAGCATCCACGTCCCACCTTCAGAGAAGGGGATCAGGTCCTATTCTACAAGGAGTCGGGACTAGGCAAGGTGGGTACCTGGCATGGGCCAGCCACCATCCTAAAGTTTAACACCACTGGCAGGACAGTGTTAGTTAAACACAATGACACGGGAAAGATTCACAGGTGTTCACCTCACAGGATGAAATTGTATTTTCCAACTGTGTCAGACGTGGCAGAGGAGGAAGAGCTGTTGGCCGACAGCCCTGTACAGTTGCCTGGCATCCCAGCGTTGCCCAGTGAGTGGTTGTTTGGAACACCCACTGGTGAGTGTGAGAGCCACACCCACTGTGACACCCAGGTCACCCTTGATGATTGTAGGCAGTCACTGCAGGCTTGGCCCCCTGCAGCAGAGGGTCACATTGGCAAAACAGGTGATCAGCAACCTATCACCTCTTCAAGTGTGAACATAGCTCAGCCACTAGCTGCACCTTCCAAACGCAGCCTAGCAGACGCTGTTCGCATTTTACAAGCAGCTCATAGAGCCAAAGCTCAAACTGCTGCAGGATCAGCTAAGGTGGGGAAGGTTGGGCAGAATGACAATAGCCCATTTATGGTTGCAGTGGACACACAAGCCCAGGTCAGCATTATCAGTGCCCTGGCTGTGCCCCATATGCCTTTGGAACCTTCACCCTGGCACCATGTGGCTGATTTCTCAGGGCAGTCATCCCTCAAGGTACTAGGTCAGGTCATGTTGACTATACTCGGTATCCCCACTCCTTTTCAGGTATTGGAAGGTTATAAAGGGAATGCTTTGTTGGGGGATCCTTTTCTCTGTTACCCTGGTGTCATTATCTCCAGTGATAGACTATCCATCCAGGACCTGGGTGGTGTTGATCTGAATCATTTCAAAATTTCTCCTCAAAAACTTCTTAACACAAACATTGCTTCTGTAAAATTTGCTACACCCAAGTATGCCCCAGGGCAAGAACCCTGTGTGGCAGACTTGGTTCACAACCAAAAACTTCATCCCACCTCCTTTGGATTGGGCAAGCATGATGTGGCTAAAATGTCTCCTCTTTCTTATGAACAGATAGAGCAAGACTGTCGCACACACATAGGTTTCCTAAAATGGGTGGAGGCCTTCAACAAGGCCAGGGAAGAATGGGTAGTGCCAGATCCTCTTAGCCCTTCTCATACTCCACCTGTCACACCTATTGACAAAAAGCCTGCAGGGTGCAAGCACTTGCGCCTGAAGTTTGTGTGTAAACATAAGCCAGCAGCAGATGGGTCAGTCATTTTCCATGCTAGACCTTGTGTGACAGAGTTCAAGGGCACCACTGATCTGACAGAGGCAGAGTTGTACACGCCAGGCATTCAGCAAACATCCCTAAAAATCTTGCTGTCTGTCTTTGTGGGTCATCTCAATGACGGGGATGACTATGTATGTAAGGCTACAGACATTAAAAGGGCTTTCCTGAAAGGCTCACCTGAGATAGCACAACAAGTGTGGCATGGTCAGGTGTATGTAGTCTCCACTCCCAGAGTTTGGGCAAAACACATCCCTCAGCAGTACCTGAAAGCTAACATAGGTGTTGAAGGGCTGCAATCAGCTCCTCGAATTTTCAGGATGTCAGCTCAGGCTGTGTTTGAAAAGCTAGGGGCTAGATATGATGACATAGACCCTTGCTTCTTTGTGGTCCCACACCCTCATGGCATACTCACCTTTGTGTGGCATGGGGATGATCAGCTGATTGCTGGGCCAAGGCGTGCTGTGGATGATTTTATTCAACAAGTGTCACAGCATTTTGAGATTGGCAAGCAAGTAGAGCTGGGCACCACTGCCATAAAATTTTGTGGCACAATGTTACAACTCCAGCAGCATCAAAACCAGTGGGTGTGTGCACTTTATTCTCCCAATGATTACATGCACAGCTGCTTGGAGGTTTTGCAAACAAAAATCAAACCTGGAGCCTGTCCTACCATTAGAGGCAAGCTGGGGTGGTTGTGCTCAACGTGTGCACCTCACCTGGCTGTGGTTAGCAGAGTTGATGATGATGTCTTGATGCAAGTAGGTCACAAAGCCATCACCAAAACTCTCCAGGAAGGCCCTCCCCTTATCTTGCACTCCTTGGATCTCCACAAAACCATTCACATCCAAGCTATGATGGATAGTTCCATGGAGTCCAGGCAGATTACCAAGTTGCAGGCAAGGGAGTCAGGCTTGTATTTTGTGCAGAATGATGATGCACCCTTGTCTCTCATTTCATGGTACAGCCGGTTGCATAGACGCAAGGCTGTCAGCAGCAATGCTGCTGAGTGCAGGGCAGTGGTGTCAGCAGTGCTTCATGCCAGGTACTTGAATCATGTGCTGGTTTGGTTGCAGATGCAAGCAGGCAGCAATGCTGGGGTGGTGGCACACTTGCTCACTGACAGTCAGTCAGTCCTCAGTTTCCTTGCTAACCCCTATGCTGTGCACACTGATCTTGACTGGGTGGTCCTTAAACAGGAGTCCACCTACTGGGAGTCCACCCGTCACGTGGAGGACAAACACAACGCTGCTGATGCACTCACTAAAGTGCCTCAGCAGGCAGCTGACCAATATCAGCTGTTGTACCACTTGATGAACCCCTATGGCAAGCAGGCAACCCTGCCCCATAGGGGGGACGCCTAGCAGGGTCCTGTTCACCAGGGCCGCCTAGGTAACCCAGTACCCCTTGGGCAGGTCCAAGGGGTAGGTTGTGGCTTCCAGCAAGGGGGGTTGGTTGGAGTCTGTTTTCATACATCTGCGTGCCCTATGCCAATAAAATCTGTTTTGATTTTTTCAACACCATGGAATTTCGTTATGCCACCTTCATAGGTGGGCATGGGATGTATCTCACATTCTTTCTCCACTAGGGTGTATGCCTTGGTGGATTGGCCTTGAGCTCAGTGGCTCAGGTGCCTCCCATTCAAGTGGAGGGTCAAAGCTCCCTTGACAGGTGGTTACCCAGGACCCCAGTTCACTGTGGATCTCCTGGGCCACCTGGCCTTACTGTTCAGTGGCAGTAAAGGCATGGGTGCTGTCATGTTGTCTAGTACAACGTGCTCAGCACAGGTGCAGGATGAAATATTCCTGTCACCTGTCACCAGGACTTCAGCCCCACTGTGCAGGGCAGGGGTGGCTGGTCCCACACGTTGTGCAGGTGCAACGTGGCCAGGTCCAGGATGTCATAGTCCTGTCACCTGTCACTAGGACTTCAGCCCCCTCTGTGCAGGGCAGGGGTGGCTGGTCCTCACATGTTGTGCAGGTACAACATGGACAGTGCAGGGTGCAATAAACCTGTCTACTGTCACTCCTCAGGTTGCAGGTAACCTGAGCTCAGTTGACCCAGCCTGGCTGGGTATTTTTTCTCTGAGTGGGCGATGATGATGGAACAACATGGAACCTCTTAAACGGTTACCTTGGCATTTTTTTACAATGGCTCTCTTGGCTGGTGATGCACTCCCTGGATAGGCAGACAGGCATAGCTATCTCCCTTGTGAGCTCACGAGGAGGAGGAACTCCCCGGGCATGTTGAGCTAAACGTGATGCCATCACAAGTATTGCACGAGTTCTGGGGCCCATCTTTTTCAGTCCAGATGTTGCAGTATGGGTGTCAGTTGCTCAGCACCTCAGTCAGCTTGGAGTCAGTCTCCTAGCTGGGCAGGGTCAGGCTTGAAGTCGCTAGCCTTCAACCTGAAAGGAAAACATAATGGGAGTTAGATGAGATGCTTAGGCTGACACACGGATTTCCGGCCTGCGCGCCGCGTATTGCCTACCGCGGCTGAGCGGGACACCTCAGTACTGTACGGCAGGGTGTACGGTACTGAGGTGTCATGTGGACCGATGTGCGGTTAGTGCCAGACTGTGCCTAGACTATAGCTCGACCCGCCAGGTCCGGGTTATCCGGGTCTGACGGGCCGAGTGTAGTTGATGCTAGTGACGTGGTCGCATGGCATTGCAGTGTACAGTTGTCCACTGGTGAGGTGCTGCAGGTAGCACCGCCATAGGCATATAGGCGTAGCACTGGGGAGTGCCGCAGCACCCGAGTTTGCCCAGACGTTCCATTCTGAGCCCTCAGCTTACACTACTCTCTCATTGTATTATTGCTAATACAACCATCCTTCCATTTCAGCTTCGGCAGTTGTCCATCGTCGTGAGACTCGTTCCAACTGTTACCTAGCTTTGCCAAGCTGAGGGAGAAGGACCGGGGTTGGAAGATGCTGGAGCCACAAGTGGGTCAGAAGGTCCTAGCTTGGAAGGAACCTAGCCTGTATGGCAAACGTGGTAGCTGGAGTCCTGGGGCGGTTACCCAGGTTGATGAAGCTAGCCGCGCATGCTTGGTCAGCATGGAGAACGAACCAAAGCATGTACATCGGCTGAGTTGGTCATATGTCAAGCCTAACCTGATGAATGAGGGCAGTCAGGCACAGGGCTCACTGGGTCTGCAGGATTTTCAGATCCAAGGTGACATCATTGATGCACAGACCACATCTGTTGCCGAGGGAATCTGTCAGCCCTGGCCAGGTTGCAGAGGTACTTGTTGAACAGGCTGCAAGGTCAACAGCTGGGGAGTCAACTGTCAAGCCTAAGCTGCCTTAACCAAGCCTAAGGGGACAAGTTTGGCTGGATTGATTGGGGCTCTGCAAAGAGCCAAGAAGCAGCCCAAGGTAGCCAAGCTCAGGTGGCATGGCAATCTGGGGCTGGACACTGCCTTAGGGGTAGACACTAACTCTCAGGTTTCCATCATTGGGACCAGAGCTGCATGCAGCAGGGTACAGCATGATTGAGCCCAGCTATCAGTATGTGTCTGACTTCAGTGGCGGGGTACACGTGAAGGTACTGGGTGAGGTATCTATTCCTATCCTTGGACAAGACACTGAGTTTTGTGTCTTGGAGGCCGGGCTATCAGGGACCTGCTCTTCTGGGGCAGAATTTCCTATGCCAGGATGGGGTAGTGATCACGTCCTCTCTCCTGACTAAGGAAGGGGCTGGTCAGGTCCCACTGATTAATTTCAGGACCACTCATCTATCACGTGCAGTAACCAGGTCAGTCAAGCGTACGTGTGCAGGTGTGCCAGGGACAAGAACCCTTGGTGGATGACCTCATATTGCCAGCTGCTAGTCATCCGAGCAGTTTGGGCAATGGTCCTCACTCACTTGCTGGACACAGCCCTAACAACTACCAAGGCCTGGTGAAGCTCATGTCCTCTTCCATTATGTGTCCCCAGGTCACACTGGGTCTGATTAAATCTGGGGAGGACTGGATCTCCAAGAAATGCGTGGAACCTGTCAATGACCTGCCTCCTGCACGGCGTCTAGCTACTCAAGCTCAAGTTTGTAATCAAGATGAAGGAGGTGGATGGGGTCAAGGTACCACATGTCAGGCCAGTGCTGAATGAGTTCAAGGGTACTGGTGAGTGCACTGCTGAGGAGCTTTATACCCCTGGCATGCTGCATGACACTTGGAGGCTGCTGCTGTGTGTATTTCTAGGCCTCCTCGACAAGGGCTCAGTGGACTATGGCTCAGTGGTGGTAGATTTGAAGAGAGCATTTCTGGAGGGGGATGCAGATGTGGCACAGTAAAAGTGGGAGGGCAGGACGCCTTTCTTTGTCAGGGTGCCTGCTGTATGGAAAAGGGACATATTCACACTGAGTTTCTGAAAATCCTCAAGGGCCTATAGAGGGCCTGAGGTCAAGTCCAATCAATAATCTGGAGGGAGACACTCAACCGTTTCCTGAAGGAGCATTGCAACTTGAAGGTCTCTCCTGTAGACCCCTGTCTGTTTCTGGGGCAATAGGAAGGCCTACCAGTGCATGCTTCGCTGCACGGGGATGACCTGCATCTGCTGGCTCCTACGTCGTGGCTTTATAGACAGCTAATATCCATCATTAAGTCCAAGTTTCCCCTGGGTACAATTGTAGGGAGCAATGGCAGGTGGAGAATGATGAGCCTATGCTGTTTGCGGGCATGGAGGCCACACTGGTGAAGACGGGGGGGGAATCGTGTATGAAGCTGGTGGGGGGGCAATGATTATCAAGAAACTCTCAATATGTCAGCAAGCTTCCTCCAGTTATCACACAGGCATTGTGTCCTATGGTCATGCAGGGGCATGGTTGCTTGGGTGGCAGGTATTTCCAGGCCAGACCTGACGGTCATAGCCAGGTTGCCTGATGATATGCTGATGGAGCTAGGGTCTGCCAAGGTGGCTGATCAGTCAGGTCAGGGCTTCATCTGGCATTCTGTTGTCTGCAGTGGATTTATCAGAACCCATTTGCATGGCGCTGTATATGGATAGCTCAATGGACAGCAGGCAGGTCTCCAAGGTCAGGGGCAGGGCTGCAGGGCTCTTTGTGCTCAGACAGGAGGGCCTGGGGAGTTTGGTGAGCTGGTTTAGTCGCCTGCACAAACGGGTGGCTGCATCAGCAGTGATGTGGCACAATGCAGGGCTATTTGTGAAGGCATTCACACCAGCCTTTATCTGAAGGAGTTGCTTCATCAGATGACTTCTAACACTCCTTGGCCACTTCAGGTCACCACTCTTCTCAAAACAGACTCCACGGGGATGGTGCAGTTTGTGCACAGGCAGATGGCCAGAAGTAGGGACTTGGATTATCTCCTTAACCTTAAGGCATTGTCCTCCTTGGCCAATATTGAGCATATCCCTGGGGTTGACAATCCTGCTGATGCTTTGACCAAGCTAGTGCAAAAGGCAGCAGTGCAATACAAGGTTCTTCAGTCTCTGATGGACCCATCTCAGCAAGCTGTCTAGAGCTGGTGCCTGGTTCAGAGTTAAATAGTACGTAGTACGGTAAAATACGGTCCCGGGGTGTACTATGTATAATACGCTAGTACGGTGTATAATACGTTATAGTACGGTACAATGCTAAATGGCTTGTTTCTCTGTGTTTTTTGGAGGTTTAAGAATATCTGAACATGTACCACTTCAAACATGACAAAATACATGTGTTTCCACATGTAATTATTCCAACACGGCGTGGCCGGCATCGACTGAATATAAGCCACCGGGCATCATCATGCTTGCTGAATAAATTACCTTTGTTTACCCTAACTAATGTTCAATCAAAGGTGAATGGCAAACATTAAACATGGTATGATGGCCCTTACAACACAAATATCAACTGATGCTGAGCGCTAATATCAAAAACATATTAGGATGGTTGCTGGGTTTGATTGTCATCCCATTTGAAAAACTGCACATGATTCCATCCATGGCAAATGACACAACAACGCTGGTCTGTGTTAATAAATTAAATAATTAATGGCCAATAATTGGCCAATAATCAGATTGGCCAATTAATGGCAAATGATACGACACGCATGTCAGTGATGTCACATGCTCCTCATCAAGCTGCTGCTTGGTCGTCACGACCGCGGCAGGCTAAGTTCCATTATCGGAACGCCCCTTGCTCTGCGATGCGCTGGACCCAGCTCCGGCGTTGCTAGTGCTAGCGCGGGCAGATTTCCACGTCCGTGCATCACTCTCCTCAATCTCTGGCTCCTCGTTCATCAGACCTTCCCTACGCAGGTTCCGGACATCGGCCGCCATCTCTAATCGGTCTGCATCCTGCCGTCGCCCCTTCTTGGCCTCCTTCTCCGCCTCCTCCTGCAGCAGCCTGACACGAAACGCCTTTGGCGGATTCGTGCATTTGCTCACCCCATTGAGGGTTGCATATTGGCCACCCATGATGTGAGCCTTCGCCCGCGTGGCAGTGCCCTTGAAGGCCGCCTTGCATGTCAGGCATGCAATAGCGTAATTCCCTGTCGGGTGCCCGTCCTTGATAAGTTTATCCTTTGATATAAAGGTCCAAACAGTTTCCTGTTGCATGTTGCACAGACATCTCATCCCCGTCATCACCAACGGGGCCATCACCAGCATCTTCAATGTCGTCTCCCACGGCTGCTAAAGACGTTCTGTCAAATTGCTAGCACCAACAATACCTAGGTATACAGGCCTGTGTACAATAGGTATAGCCTGTATTGCCCTCGTCTCTGTGCCAGCTTGGCAGCATTCCGAGCAACCACGTCGCTCGGTAAACTTGCAATTGTACGCATAGATAATAGGAGTAAACAAAAAGACCTAGCCGCATCCTCCCAGGCCCCCCCAAATGCGGGAAATTGTCTCGTACGCCTGTCGTACGTGCCAAATACGCGTATTGTACGCGGTCGTACAGAACCACCGTACAAAAACCACATATTTCGTACGGAAAAGTTACGTATTACGTACAATAGGCGTACAAATCGTATTATACGCCGTACTATTTTTCACTGGCCTGGTTGTAGGGCATTGGAGAGCAGGTTGTTTGGTAGTGTCAGCATTCATGACTGGCATAATACCTGTATTTTAGTCTGTACTAAGGCTCATGGACCATGGTACACTCACTCTGATTTTAATCAGTATACAGCCAGGTTTTGGCTGGGGTTGATGCTGTTGACTACACAAGATTGACAGGTCCATTATACAGACCATGTATTCTATTTTAAAAGAAATGTATATTTGTACATACCTCTCACAATGGTCTGGGAACCTTTATTCTGGGGTTTATAGGGCGGGGTTCGATTCCCTGGTATTATGTTTCTACAAGCTGGCCTGCTCAGGATGTTTACCTGTTCAGACTTCCCTAGTTCCCCAGGGCAGGATTTAATCGTTGCCTTTATAATAATTGTGATTTCATTTTGTCATTTGTTTGCTGTGGCAGTTTATTATCTGACAAGTAGACGGGCGCCATAAGACCGGCGCCATGCAATACTAACCTGTTGAGAGTATGACAGGCAAGCTATTGTAATACGTCTTTCTTTGTAAAGTGGTATATTAATTGTAATGGATTTATTGTGCTTATATTAAATATGTACTGGGTTTTATGGGATTAGTATCTGGGATTAATGTAACTCTCAGCCAGAAGGTCATTGTACTGGAGGCTCTACCGAGGTGATGGGATTATGTCAGAAATTTTCATTTAATTCCTTGGTCGTCAAGACTGATTGAGACAATTGATAGACAGTTTATTCATATTTGCATATTTAGGTTACGGACTGCCACCGTTTCACCGCCAAAGCCATGGTGCGGTTCCCGGGTGGGGACCATAGCATCCATAGCCACACTGGGCTCGGACTGCAAGGTAAGTGCAACGTAGGTGCGTCACTTCCTTATCAAGGCACATTGGGGCAGCGGTGCACGTTCTAGAATATTCTGCACAAGTTGCCAGCTGTCGATTATACAATTGACGATTAGGAGAACGCCAGATGTCAAGCAACTAACACGGCATACAATGCATCTAGAACTGGATTCAGTCATGCGAAATATCCAACACGGAATATTCGGCCGAGGATAGTACCGTCGGCACCTGAGGTACGCAAAGTATTGTGCCGGAATTACAACTTCGGCACTACATAACTTTTGCTATACTGCACTATATTCAGTGCTATAAGTTGTGCCGGAAAGCTCACGGCGGGCCCTACCAAGCCTATTTAATTATCGGCCAGAAAGATGGCAGGCGGGTGCGATTGTTAGGGACGCAACCCTAATACCTCCGTTTACAACATGATGGCCAGACACTACAAATGTAAACAGGCAGTTGGGCACACAGGGTGAAATTCACCTCTGACACCCCCCTTGCACAGTGCCTAAAGTGAAGACACTACGCAGGTAGGGCAAACAGTCTCTCCCCCCTCAATTCAGGCAAGGGCCTAAAAGCTAGGTAGGGCAGCCAGGTATAAACATACTCTGACACAATACCTTGGGGTTCTGGCGGTAAAGCGGGCCGGGGCGCCGGCGGGGCATGACCGGCAGGTGCCGGGCCACCAGCAACGGGGGCGCGGGCCGGCAAAGCCCGCGAAAATGGCTGCGTTGGGAGCACCCTGGGCCAGCGCATCGACGTCCGCCTGGGCGTCCAGGGCCTGAGTCCAGGTACACCTGTGGGCACCTCAGTTCCGCTCGTGCTCGGCGTCCGTCCAGTCCTCAGGATCCCCCGGACCGGGCGTAGAGCAGACCGGCCAGTCAGGGCAGGCCACTGGGGCGCGGCGCTCGGGGACATGGAACCGGAGCCGAATGGTGGTCGCGCGCACCAACCGGTGGTCAGAGCACACCGTGGGTGTGTCGAACACTCGGGTATCCAGAACCGGAGTGCACCTGGGCTGCCGTACCACCACGTTACTAGTCCAGACAGGCCTGACTGACGGTCGTTAGGGCCCCGAAAAGTGACCAAGTCCTGTGAGGGGTCACGTTGGAAGTGGCAGTTGACAGCAATTAACCATCCCGCTATCCCGCAATTAAAAAGGCAGAAAACAGGGGGGTGTTGTCGTTAGCAGCCGTGCCGGCAGGCGCAAAGCGACTGCCACTGCAGTGCCCATGGGGAGCGTGGCGTTGGCGTCGAGCAGCATAACCAAGAAGTGGCGGGCCGGGGTGGCCCCCTCAAGGCTATGCAAGTCCTCGAACAACTTCTGGCGTTCCAACTCAGGTAGACCACTATGGGGTGCGTAACCCACCCCAACAGTGAGGTGGTGTTAATTTAGACCACCCCTCAACTGAGGTGAATGAAATGTGCCACCATAAGGCGTGGGGTTAGAAACTTCAGCGTGCTGAGGCTGCATGGCAGGCTGCTGCCAGCCGGGCGAACACAAAAGGCCAACGCCACCTTAGCCTGGCGTCTCACTGCTGGCAGCAATTAAGTAAAAACGCCAACCGCCTGCCAGGCGATCAGTGAGCACCGTACCAGAAGGCACCGCGCGACGATGCTCCTGCACGCATAGTAGAATAGACACACGGTGTGCAATGCATGCAAAAGGCAACAAGCTCCTCCACCTGGTAGCTATGGTCGCCATCTGCTAGCAATGTACGTATGTTGAAAGTTGCGAGGGCCAAGGATGCCTGCAGGCCCAACAGGGGAGAACGACGATGGGGGATGGGGGTGGATGCAGCGGAAGGTGGGGGTGGGGATGGAACGGAGCCTGGGAGGGAGATGGATGGCATAGTGCTTTTCATCGCATGGAGCAGTTGTCCTGCAGGCGTAGGCCGGATGCGAGCCTGTCGCCTGCTCTGGGTATTCGGGGAGGATTGCGCAACGCCGAGGCGTAGGTAATCCAGCAAACGTTGTGTTTTACGAATCTGACCGCTGAGAGCTGTCGTTCTAGCCCGAAATACCGGCTACACCATGTCTATCACCCGACTAGGTCGAGGCATGGGGGTGGAACGGCCGGGGGGACTGTTTAGAGGCTGTCCCCGAGGCTTGGTAGCCGCCGGAGCCGACCAGGAAAGTTGTCTACCAACCGGAACCACCAGAGGCAGCACCCTTCTTACGAGACACCTCACGAGACACCTCGCGAGACACCTCACGAGACACCTCACGAGATCCTCTGCACCCGTGGTGTTAATCGCAACACCGCCAAAGAATGCTGCGAAGGTGCCATTCGGGAGCAGAAGCATCTTCACGCGCTGACCGGGTGTCTGCTGCGCCCGAGACTCCTGGACGGCGGGGCTGTTCCACACCTCGCTCCTCACCTAGCTTCAACTGGGCTGTCGTGTAGTCCTCGTCCAGGCTGAAGCGGGTGGTCTGGAGCAGGCGACGTGCTCCCAGAAAAAGGCGTTTATCGTGCATGGATGCCATGGTGACGACGACCAAGCCCATCGGGCCAGGCAGCCGAATGGTTCGTTCAATAACAACGCAGCATCTGAGCTGCATCACACCCAGGAACTCTGGACCGCGCAGCTCCTCGGCCAGTGTGCTTGCAGTCTCGTTTGGTTTTGCGTCCTTGTCGATTTGAAAGTTCTTGATGACGATATTGCGTTGTCTCTGTTGCACCACATTCTGCGAGACAGCAGCGGTCTAGCTAGGTTGTGAAATACGTGCGTATTGTCAAAATAAATACGGCAATACAGGGGTCACCCGCAGTATCGCAACAAGAATCGCAACTACGCAACTTTCCAGGAGGACCAAAAAACACTTTTTTTCCGATTCTTGCGCGGACCGATTTAATTGGACGAAAAGTTGCGAATCGGCCAACGCGTGGTATCACAACTAAAGATACACCCCGACGTGAAGTATGTCACTCCTTGGCTGACCGGCGCGAAGAATCAACCGAACTGAAATGAGCGGCGTGGAGTTCAGCAGGGGCATTGTATGTATATAGATAGTAGACTGTCAGGGGCACGTTGTGTAATTATATGCGTAATTATATGCGTTTCACCGCCTCACAACAGGCGGATGATCATGTTTTGCTATGTTTTGCGTGCTTAAGTGCCTGAGACACGGACATTCATAGCTCGTACTAGACGGATTGCATGGCGCAGGAGCATGGATGCATGGAGGCGTTCCAAAATTTGTAGGCATGATTGGTACGTCAGAAAAATGCTATAGCCGCAGTCGCGCAGCATCTAATGATGCGCACATTATCTCGGGCTGGTTTTTACTGAGTCTACACGCGTTAATCATCACGGGGGTGACGATGAAAGGTAGCACTTGTTATTAGCTTCTGTATCATTGAATTTTTCGCAACCAGTACATAGTTTCGTATGATGTATTTCGCGTATTTCATCATCGTTCAGGGCCAGGAAAGTCTCGACGCAGTGATGAGCTTGCCTTTCTGTCATGAGATTGCTAGCTTTCCGCTATCCTTCTTTTTGCGGTTTCGGCATGGCGCAGTTTAGTGTCCCTGCGGGTACCGTCAACAAGGTAAAGTCGTTATATCATTCGGTAAGTAATCTCGGACACGTTGTTGAAGGTTTGTGGTGTTAACCTAAGTTCGCTAACTTACTACTCCTGTGTACTAGTTTGTGGTTGTGGTTTTGTACAACCGTCGTCGTAAGATTTTCATCAGTTTTGTTCATGATTAGCTGCGTCTGTACCTAATATTCCAGAATGACAATTGATTTAACATCTAAAGAAGTTGTAGATGGTAGCACGATGGTTTCTATTGCCTAAGTTCTTCAGGAAAGATGGTATCATGGCCAGTTTTTTGTCAGCCTTTTGGCTTTGCTAGTAAAGGACGCCTGTGCAGTTGCATGTGCAGTCCATGCAACATCTATGGAGGCCCCAGTGCCTGGCTGACGTAGAAAAGAAGTTCGATGCAGTGTTTGTATTTTTTCATCCTAGGCATGCATATGGAGGTCATTTCTCATGTTCTGGATGCATGGGTAACACCGCCCCTTGCACCCCCTTGCTACGTGTGCATTTGGGCCTTGGTTTGTGAAGACGTCCAATATTGGCATTATCACATTGCGGTGTAAGTGTCTTTTTTATCGCACCCGTGCACCCCCCTGAGATTAGTGCTGTATTTAGCACCCATAGGACATTGCAACATGACTAATGACATGACCACGAAGTAACTCCCTATATGCGTGTGCTTTGGTCCCAGTATATGGACACTAGATTGTTATCAGGCTGGTTTCTGGACATTATCATGCAAGGTGCAACCAGCCATAATTAGGGGTAGAGTTACTGGTCATCCAAGGGTTTAAGTGCAAGCCAGAGCGCGGTAAAATGGTGACTGTGCATTAACCCTTAGTCCGCTAACCGTCGGGTAGTTTGACTAACGGTCGAATTTCGCGCCGCGCCGAGAGCGCCGTGCCACTTGTGACGGAGGACAGTTGTCCGGTGGGTCCGGGAACACTTAGGGACGAAGGTGATGCATAGGTTCGGGGGTAATATCCGCCATTATTAGCCTGGTAATTATAGGGCTGTAATCATAGGGGGTCACGTGACTTTGGCGGGAAACTTTCACTCGCGCGCGCGTGACGAGATATGGCTGCCAACGTGCCGTTGTCAGGGAAATTTTGCGTCTCGCGGCTAGAAACGGTTTAGAATGTTGCTCAGAATGATGATGCGTGATTTTCGTAGGTCAGGCATGGACAAACTTGTAGGATTGGGAACATTCAGGTGGAAAAATACTGCCTTCTTGGTCGTCAGTGCCAGAATTGAGTAATCGCTTATCACATTTCCATTTTATCCTCATGGCCGGGCAGTCTGCGCCAGCCCAAGCATCCAGATTAGGTACGGGATGTCCGCTGATGCATTTGATGGGAATGCGGACGCGTTTATAGGTAATCTTTGAACGCAGCATCAACTGGTAATCATAAAGGATGCATGCATGATGCGGCTATGGCGCCCTATGCCTGTAAAGCAATGGTATGTGTGAGATATGAGGGTCCCGGCCACTGGAATCCGGTCAGGACGTGAACGAGCCAGGTACGGCAACGTGTTTGCGTGTCTTTTGCAGCGGAATACGTCTCCCATGCATTATATTTGACGAGATTTTTAGTGCACCTTTCAGCAAGCTTCCATGCCTGCTGTAAAGAGCGGTATTAGCCCTGAAAGTGACCAGTTAACGGCATTTCTTTGGAGCATATCATTTCGTTAATGCAGGTAGGCAACCTGTTTGTATTCCAGCACCTTTGGCAATCCTTTATATAGCTTGTTATAATGCACTCTTGTATTGCATGTCATAGATGGCTGTTTACGCGCGCGTAACCCACACACGTATATGAGCACCTTATATAGGTCTCATGGGTTATCCGGGTGGTCTGACCCAAGGAAACCACCATTGGACTATCCAACTAAGTTGTCCAATGTTGATATTGAGATTCCCTACCCTACCTGGAAAGTTAGGGGGGGGTAGACTTTTCCTTGGGGAAAAAAGATCGTCTTTTGGCCAACTTTGAGTAGAGCTATCATCCAAATGCTTTGATAAAGCCGTGGTATTATTGCATATTCTGAAAGCCCTTGAAGTGTAGATACTCCTAGCATCTTGGTTGGGGTATTTGGAGTTGTGGACTGTGAGTTTTGATTTTTTTCATTTTCAGGGGTATGAAAGTGCCAAAATGGGTCAGCGGACTAAGGGTACCTCCCCTGCCGGCTCCACATTCCCTTCCCTTCCCCCCGCTTGCCGCATAGCCGGGAGGATGTACGTGAGCAGATTGGTATAGTGGCCATCCGCAATATAGTGGCCCACGCGTGACTTTGCCGTGTAGATATAGCTTGTTGTAGTTCCACACGTCAAACAACGCCTGGCCCAGCGTACGATCCGCCACGGCTAAGTCCTTCGAATTCGCCCCCTTGGCGATGTCGAACAGCCTGTCCAGCTTGCCGGTCAGCACCGCCTGCGACACCGCCTGCGTCATCGAGCGAGCAACGACAAAACTCAGCCATAAAAGGCGAGGGGTATAGCTGCGGATAGACCCTAACAAAATTCAAAAAAGAAACGGCCGACAATACGCGAAGAAAATTCCAACAAAAAAAAGGAGAGGGTCTAGCTGCAGCGAGACCCTCCAAAAAAACTTGAAGCGCACACAAAAAAGCACCACGAAAATTCCGAGGGTCTACCCGCAGCTAGACCCTACCAAACAACTTGAAACGCCCACAAAAAATCACCACGAAAATTCAGGAGGGTCTACCCGCAGCTAGACCCTACCAAAAAACTTGAAACGCACACAAAAAATCACCACGAAAATTCTGAGGGTCTACCCGCAGCTAGACCCTGCCAAAATAGATAGGTAGCTTACATCGTCTTTAGGTAGATTTCGCTGCTCACTCCACGACGGGAGGAGGTCGCCACCCTTCAGAAGAATGACATTCGTACCCATGTAACCACCACGGAAATTCCGCAACAGTTCCTGGAATGCGTGCTCCGCCTCCTCAGGAGTCTTTGCGAAATTGGACTCCGCCCCACCAGTTAGCGAACAGCCAGAACTGTGAGTTCCTGGTCTCTCACGCCACACAACGGGATGAGCCAAAGTTGCAAAGGCAGCAACCTTTAACCCGTGCACCAAGCCACGACCACGGTGAGCGTTTCCACGTCCAATGTGGGAGCCTCGGTTCGTGCTTGCCAAGATAGCTGGTCATCCCCCATGACCAAGCTATATCCTTTGCGTTGTTCCTCGTTCCCATCGGCGTGACGAGGCACGTGCAGGCATGCAAGCAAATCCTCAACGTCCACTGGCATCAGTGCAGAGCCAGGACGAACTGGATTTGCCTAGACTCTGCAACCTAGGAAGTACAGGACCTGTCACAAGCCTGCAAGGCTTAGTATCCTTGCAGACCTGTGCCAGTCCTGTATTCCACCAGCCACAGGCTGCTGCTCCTCTGGTCTACGTGGACCACAGTCACGTGATAGTCAGGCTAAGCCTGTGCAGGCACGGCCTGCCACGTGTCCTGTCCACTATACCAGAGGACTGTACCCTAGTCGGCCACGGACGGCTAGGACTTCGGGACCTCATATCTTTCTCGTCCCTTGTCTGTTTCAGGCGGTCAGCACGGCGTTGGAAAGGTCTTTCCAAACTGCATCCACTTAGCATATTGGTTGCCCAAAATGCTAACTCCAACCCTTTCTTCTTTTGGAGCTGGACCAGCTTGAAACAAGCCTAACCTTGCTTGTGCCCACTCAGCCACAGACCGCTTGGTCCCTTGAGGTTGATCAGACCTTTGAGGGCCCAGGTTCCTGCCTCCTTTGGGTAACAACATATCTGCCCTTGGACCAGGCTAGGTGTACTGGCCAGTGAATCAGAGGTCACCCCAGGTTATCCCCTGACCCCTTGGTCAGCTCCCAACCTTTCCTTGGGAACTTGGTGCTAGATTAAAGTCAAGGCACATTACCTAGTCCAATGGCTGGGATTACAGGATGCCAAGAACGTACTATTGTGAGTTCCTGATCTTTCACAGTTATCACAGGCGCCCGTTCTTATGGCGCCCGCCTTGGCCAGCCTTTCCCTTTTATGCTCAAAGAGACTCAGGTAGCACCTGTACAAATACTGCCTCATTGGGGAGCCCATGTCTTCACTGGGTGTTAAGCCCAGGAATCACTCATGCCAGGCTGTGGCTCTGCTGGGGAATTGAACCCCACCCCAACCTCCAGGTTTATAGGTGACCTGGAACTTTACACAAGAGAAACATTACAACCATGAGAACAACATGAGAATGACATGACATGATTATGTTTTATTCAAGCATTATATAACCCAGAATGTGGCCCCCTGGCAACCATGTTCCACATGGTCACACAACCAGGTTCTTTATTAGCAACAGGTTGGAAACAAGCACTAGAAAACATATATACAGCAACCTGTAAGAACCAACATTCGGGTTGCCCTTGCATGGCCTAACTGTTTGAGGCCAAAGGCGTCGACTTAAGTCCTGGCGACTCTTCTGAACCCCATGGGGAGGGCCAGGCATGATTCTCAGCTGGTAGGAGTGACATTCCACACCAACTCCTGTCCAGGAGGGTGTACCTAACCCTGAAGGACCGGCTGTCAACCAGTAAGCACCAGTCACCACTTGGTACTTTGGTCAAGCAGCCCACTGGGGACACCCAAGCTGAAGCAAGGCCTGGTCTCTATGGCCGCCCGTGTAAGGGGTCCATGAGCCCACGGAGCAGGGGGTACTGCCTCTCCGCCTTCTCCTCCAGCTTGGTGAGGGCATCTGCAGGGTTGTCCACACCAGGCACATGTTCAATGTGAGCTAGGTAGGACATCTCCTTGAGCAACAAGTAGTCAAGGTCCCTGCTCCTGGCCAGCTGCCTGTGCACAAATTGCACCATGCCCATGCTATCAGTCCTCACCAGTGTGTGCAGCTGCAACCTACAGGAAGCCACTTGACATAGCTGGTAGAAGAGCTCCCTCAAGTAAAGAGCAGTATGCAGCCCTTCACAGATTGCCCTGCACTCAGCAATATCACTGCTGGGTGTAACCCTGTTCTGCAACCGACTGTACCAGGTAACAAGTGAGGTGTGATCTTGCTCCAGGGTAACTAATGCTGCTGCCCTGCCCCTGACCTCTGTGACCTTCCTATTATCCATAGAACTGTCCACATAGAGAACCATGTCAAGGGGCTTGTACAAATCCACAGGACCCAGTATGAGAGGGGGAGACATCATGACAGCCTGCACCACACTCTCAGCACCCACCTCAACCAGCTGGGAATCAGTAAGTCGACTCAGAACCAGCAAGTCAGGGGCACATATACTTGCAAGCCATGCCAGCATGCCCCTGATGGTAGCACACCTAGCCTGCGTGATGGGCTCCTGCAATGCATCACAATCTGCTGTGGGTAGTCCTTACCACCCTCCATCCTGATGAACCACGAGCCCTTGGCTTGGAACAACGTAGCCTGCATGCCACAGAAGACCATAGGCTCATTCTCCACCATGTGCTGTATCTTACCCAGCTCAAACCGCTTCTGGATCTTAGCCAAGACAGCCTCAACCCAGTCTGGTGGACCTATGAGATGCAGGTCATCACCATGCAGTGAGGCAAAGACAGGAAGGCCATTGTGGGACCCTTGGAACAAACAGGGATCCACTGGAGACACAGAAAACCCACAAGTACTCTTCAAGAACTTCTCTAGGCTCTTTCTCCAGATAATGGGACTGGACCTGAGACCTTCCAACCCTTTCAGAATTCTCAGGTACCTGGCCTTTATCTCTGCTCTCCATACAGCAGGTACAGTCACAAAGAAAGGAGGGATATCTCTCCAAGTCTGCCTAGCCTGATCTTGGTCACCCTTGAGAAAAGCCCTCTTGAAATCAATCAGCACAGAGCTATAGGGCACACCCTTAACCAGAAAAGACAGAAATATACACAGCAGAATCCTCCACGTGTCATGCAGCATCCCTGGAGTATAGAGCTCCTCATCTAACAACTGGCCAGTGCCATGATACTCGGTTACAACTGGTCTGACATGTGGCACCTGGACACCATCAACCTCCTTGAGCTTGAGGACAAACATCAATCTGAGCAGCTGGTGAACTTCTGGCAGCTCATCCACAGGTTCTGCACAGTTGGAAACTATCCACTCATGCCCAGAAGCAACAAAGCCAAGAGTCCATGCCTTAGCCATCTTGGGGCTTTGCATCATCTCGACTAGCTGGCGCCAGGGAATAGGACTGTGAGCAGCTATCTGGTACCTGTTTACCCCTAACTGCCTTGGATCAAAGGTGGTTGGGATTATCAACAAGTCCTCAGCTATGGGCTCCTGACCTTGAGGACCCTCAGCTGGCTGACTCCTAACAGCCTTCACCGCCACTGCAAGACCCTGGGAATAGTGATATCTTTCAAGGGGGAGGCTGCCCCTGCCTTCTAGTGCCAACTCATCAGAGGTCAAAGTAACCCCTGGCATGCACAAGAAGTTCTGACCCAGAATGGCAGGCCCCTGATAGCCCTCTACCACACAGAACGTGGTGGGCACCCCTAAGATAGGCACACTCACTTCCCCAAGGATCTTCATGGACACCTTTCCTGAGAAATCAGACACAGCAAGGCAACTGGGATGGGACATCTGTAAGCCTACAGCATCCTCTTCCCTGATGACAGACACCTGTGAGTTGGTATCTACCTCCATTGTAGCTGCCCAGCACGACCCCCACCCCGTGAGCTTGGATACCTTGGGATCATGTTTGCTGCGCATGAGTGCTCGGATGACGTCCGCCATGAGAGGCCCCCGGGCCTTAGGTGGCTGCCCCGTCCCCTCTGGCCTTGTGACAGTTGCTTCAGCAGCCTCCTGCTCGTCATCTTCCAGCAGGGACAGACCATCATCCACCACCAGAGGATTGTTAGCTGCTGCTGCCTGGCTCTGGCCTGGCTCCTCAACCCAGCTGGGAGGGCCTGGCCCGTCTGCAGGCCAGATTGCATGTGGCCTTCTTTCCTTGACATGAGCCCAGGACAACCTGTACACGTGCCTTGGATCCTTTTCCAAAGCCACCAGGCAAGATCTGTTAGCTTCTCCACACGAGTGACAACCCCATCCTGCCACTTCCCCCGCTTGCCTGGAATAGATGGTTCCTTCCACATCCTGACCTTCAGCCCCACCTGAGGCCTCAGCACATTCCAGTTCTTGTCCTTACGTCTCAGCTGGGCAAATAACCTATCTGCCTTCCTAAGACTGGCCTGCACCACGTTCTCAGGCAACAAGCTATACTGCAGGGCCAGGGGAGAGACAGCCACACCATCAAAGTAATAGTTAACCCTGTGGTTCAGCTGCTCTTCTATCCCCTTACACCAGGCTGCCCTCTCTAAGGCAGATGCCACAAGTGGCACTGACTCTGCTGCTAGCACCACTGTCTTCACTTCACGTATGGATCTCTCTACAGCCCCTTGCTGCCCATGACTCTCCCTGGGGACTACTACCAGCTTACAAGGCAGCTGGTCCTGATGCTTGAGCAAACAGTCAAACTGCAAGTCTGCCTGCACACTCTTGCACACCCCAAAGCCTGGGATCAGGGCCTTCATACCCAACAACAAGTGGTGCTCCTGCATACCAGGCAGAACGTCTATCAGCCTGTATCTACTGAACCTGTCCACCCCCACCAATATATACAAGCCCCTGATATGCTGGATATCCATCTGGATGTCGCCACGCTCCCTAGCAGGCTCCCTAGCATGGGACTGAGGTGGGTGAACAGCATTCTCCTGGCAACCACAGTTCTCAGCAGCAGCCTGGCAGCCTCCCACAAAGGCTCCCTACCTAGCTTCCAAGCAAACATTGCTGCCTGCCCAGAATGCCCAAACATGTGATGCAACTATGGCCAGCCTCAGCATAGCTCAGCACTCTGTCAGTACTGACCTGGCGAGACGTCTGAACCGTGTGTGGGGACACATGATCCACTCCTGAGGTTCCAGGGCTTCCCTGCAGGCCGTCCTGACGCCCCAAGTCAGGTCCTGCACCCTGGACCGCTCCAGGCCCTTCCAGCAAGGTCCCTTGGCCCTCCAGGCCAGCACCTGCTGGAGACCCACCACCTGCATGAGGCATAGGGAATTCAGCTGCAGCATTGTTATTGCAATCCAGTGGAAGAACAACATCTTTACACCCTTGGTGCTGCACAAGGGGCACACCCCCATCCTTATGTACATCCAGCACACCTTCCCCAAGGGGTGATTGACTATTTACAGGGGATGATGCTAGTCACTGCTGCCCAGACTGGCCCCCTGCCCCAGCAGGCTTGGCCTTCCTGTCAGGACACTCACGACGCCAGTGACCTTCCTTGCCACACACAAAGCATGCCCACCCTTCTTCCCAGACCCAGCCCCACCCTTGCCAGGCTTCCCCTGGCCTCCCTGAGACTGCCCACCCTGCTTGCCCTGGTTGCCTTGAGCTTGGCCCTTGCCTTGCCCTTGGCCACCCTTACCCTGCTGACCACCAGCTTGCTGGCTCCCAACCCCTCCTTGGGAACCTGCACCCTTGCCACCCTGAGCCCCCTGCCTCTGGCGCCTGAAGCGCTTACGCTTGTTGGGCCTTGCCCCATCACGGGCTGGGTACCCGGGGACATCACCTTGGCCCTGCACAGCGGAGGTGGCATTGCTGCCATGGGACTGGATAGCTTGCAGGCAGGATCTGGCTTCCTTATGCTGAGGATTACAAGCTCCAGAGCACGCAAGGAGCCATCAGTCTGGTTAAGAAACATGCGGGCACCGTTCCTCCCATCCACACTCAAACCCATACGGTCCAGGAAATAGTCTGCCAAGGCCCTATCTGTGACCAGGAAGCCATACTTGGCCCCCTTGTCCCTGATACGGTTGAGCCTAGCCCATTCCTCTGCCACAGGGCCCACTATCTCAAAGGTGTCATACTGATGCTTGTAATAGTTGGTGAGGTTGAGAACCTTGTCAGAGAACTCCTCCCTCAACCCTTCCAGGAACTGTGCCCAGGTTAGCTTATCCTTGACAGCAGTCCTAGCCTTCTCCCTGACACGCTCTGACGAGTCCCTGTTGCACGTGGACGAGTGAAACACTTGCACTAGATTGACAGTGGGGTCCACGGAGCACACAACAAGCTCCATGTCCTCAAGCCACTTGTCCAAAGCTTCCTGTGCTAGTGGTGGGTTAAGAGGCTTTTGACCATTCATAACAGTGACAGCACTCATGTGAGGCCTCGACCCTGGCAGCGCCTTCACTGGCTCCACCACAGCGGGTGTCACAACAACAACACCACTTGGTCCAGCAGGCACAGGGGAGAGCACATCCACATGAGGTCTCTTACCATTGCCGTCAGCGGAGGGTCCCTCTTACGCTTCTCCACGGCTGGTTGCCCATTTGCCACCGTTATTGCATCCGTTGGCCCTGTTGCCCGCACCCTGCGCGCCTCCTCCACCGCGTCTTCATGCCGTCTCTTGCCGCCTGGTCTCTTTCCCCCATCGCCGTCGCTGGCTGGGATCGCCTCTCCCACCAGCTGCTCCTTGTCTTGCCGAGGCTCCTGGCTTGCTCCAGCCGGTGCCTCCATCTCGCCCTTGTCGCCGTCTCCCGGTTTGCCACGAGGCATTATATACAGTGGGAAGGCAAAACAAAACAGGCGACAGACAAGGAAGAACTGGCTCAAGCGCTGGTGCTGCCTGAAGAAGCCGCTGGCTGCTCTCCAGCTGCTGCCTCCTCCTCACGCTCCTGCGCTGTGCGTGCCACCGGCGTCCCCACGCGTGGAACTGAGCGGACCTCCTCCGCGTTGTAAGGACCTAGCACACGGCTCACCGGCCTCCCGGCTGGTGTCTGCTCTACCGGCAGCCTAGGCGCACTGCCACGGCGATACCACTGAAGATTCCTGACCCACCGACTGCCACCACCTCGCCTGTCGTTCCGTGACCCCCGACCAATCTCAGCGAAATCGTTGTGAAAATCCTCGTCGGTGACCTCCCGACCGGTGATGACCGTCACCGTTGGCCCACACGCCCCCGACCTGCTCTGCAACCTCGGGGTGTCCAAGGTCGACCAAATGCCTGCTGGACGTGTAGTGATCACCCAGTGATCAGCGTGACCACGCGCCTCTTGGGTCAGAATATTGACCAGGTGCTCACACGTCTGAGCCACCACTTCAGCCGAATCCCACGGACTATCGGCCTCGCGCGTCTGCGCGTCCCGTATGATATGTGACGCGTCGGTCCCCTCCCCCAGCGAGCTTGTCGCCACCCAGTGGTTATACAATCTGGTTCCACCTAAACAGATGGCCACCAGTTGGCCCAGCGTCTCACGCGCTAAGTCCAGCGCCTGAATGGTGACGTGCCCGCCCTGGTACGCAACCTCTAAACTGTAGATCAACGAAGCAATTTCGTCGCGAATAGCGACGAGTCGCTCCGTGCAGACCCGCCCCGTTTCCCCTGGCGACGTCGTCGCCCTTATCCTCATCACCACAGGGTCGTTTGCCGACGGCCCTGCTGCGTTTCCGAACACAGCGACCCAACCTCCTTCCGCAAGACCCCTCGCAACGTAGGCGGCCTGCACAAATGTAGAAGCGTTGGATGGGTGGGTATAGGGGTGGAATGCGTTTTCGCGCGCTGGCAACTCGGGAGCTGCTTCGCGCCTGGGGGATGACTCAGGTGTCTCGACCCGAGCCTCGGCCGACATGAAAAACCTTGCAAAACAGAAATGCAATAGTACGAGTTAGCGAACAGCCAGAACTGTGAGTTCCTGGTCTCTCACGCCACACAACGGGATGAGCCAAAGTTGCAAAGGCAGCAACCTTTAACCCGTGCACCAAGCCACGACCACGGTGAGCGTTTCCACGTCCAATGTGGGAGCCTCGGTTCGTGCTTGCCAAGATAGCTGGTCATCCCCCATGACCAAGCTATATCCTTTGCGTTGTTCCTCGTTCCCATCGGCGTGACGAGGCAGTCGTGCAGGCATGCAAGCAAATCCTCAACGTCCACTGGCATCAGTGCAGAGCCAGGACGAACTGGATTTGCCTAGACTCTGCAACCTAGGAAGTACAGGACCTGTCACAAGCCTGCAAGGCTTAGTATCCTTGCAGACCTGTGCCAGTCCTGTATTCCACCAGCCACAGGCTGCTGCTCCTCTGGTCTACGTGGACCACAGTCACGTGATGGTCAGGCTAAGCCTGTGCAGGCACGGCCTGCCACGTGTCCTGTCCACTACTATACCAGAGGACTGTACCCTAGTCGGCCACGGACGGCTAGGACTTCGGGACCTCATATCTTTCTCGTCCCTTGTCTGTTTCAGGCGGTCAGCACGGCGTTGGAAAGGTCTTTCCAAACTGCATCCACTTAGCATATTGGTTGCCCAAAATGCTAACTCCACCCTCACACATCAGTGCCCGAACCTCTCCCCACCCGCCATCCATGCCCCTCTGAAACGACTTCAACCCCTTGAAGTAGTGGTTCCCATCCACCACAGCGTACCGGAGAACCAGATACGGTACCGGGACCCGTTCCTCAAAAAATTTCAGATCGTAAAGTTTCATCGCAGTATTGCACAGCAGGTTGAAAACATCCCGACTGCTGGCGATGTCCTGAGGCAAAACTGCTTCAACTTCGTCCACCTTGGCGTAGGTACGCCACTCCATTCCTCTCTCAAGGAAAGAGGAGGTGGAATGCGACACGTCAGCTTCAAGATCCGAAAGGGGCCGAAAGTACCTGGAGCCAACATCCTCGGGGTCAATCCTACCGCCGTGGTGAATCTTCAGCCACCTGACGAACTCCGGCATGCTCAAGAGTTGCTTCTCGAACTTGTCCGGTTGGGATTCGGCAAGCGCCTGAAAAGGGAACTGCCAGACCGGGACGCAAACCTTGAAGTGCAAGCTGTTGTCCCTCGCACTTGGGAGAATGCGGCCGTTCTCCTGACAAATGTAATGGTTTCGGGGTTCAAACGCCGCTACCTCAAAGCCTCTGGCAAAATAAGCGCGTTGACCGTGTTGATCCGCATACTGAAACATCCGGTCGATCTGCTTATAATCGGCCGGCCGAATCCAACGCGTTTCCCTGAGAGCATTGGCCTTCCGGATGTTCTGGTCCCTGACCTCCTTGTTCGAGTCGACCTTTTTCGAAGGCTTCCAGCTGTCAATGATAGGGTCGGTGTCCGGTTTCCCACTGCTCGTGAGCAACCCCTCCTTAAACAGCTTGTTGAGTGACCTGAGCAGCTCAAGAAAGGGGGAGAACTCGGGCCAGTTTGACAGGTCAGAGTCGTCCGCCATCCGCCTACCCGAGCAGTACTTGAGCATATCCTTCACCAGCGCGAACACGGCGTCATGACCAGTTAACTTCTTCTCCACCGTGGCGTCTTCGTCCCCCCCGTCATCCTGAAGTAAAAAATCAAAAAGGACCGCGGGATTCGCTTAAGTCAGTAATATTTAGGCCGACCACGACATCCTGTTCAGGGACGAACAAAGTTCTGTTGGAATAATACCTTACTGACACTGAACACCAAGTCCCGCAGCCAGTAAGCGTCTACCTGCAGCGAGACGTCTAAATTTTCACAACAATCGTACCTGTCCAGTTTTCTGCTGCTTCTTGGCCTCCTTAGCCTTCTCCTTCTCCGCCTTCTCCGCCTCCTTCTCCGCCGCCTTCTTCTCCGCGTTCTTCTTTTTGTTAGCCTTTGCCTCCGCATTCAGCGCCCTTGTAGACTCAGCGGCCCGACGACGAAAATCAGCCTTCACGAATTTCTCGAGTTTATCAACCTTGGCCTCTGAGTACTGTAGTCCTTAGGCTGCCACTTGTAATTCTTGGTGGCTTTCGCCTTCACCAGATTTACAAATTCATATGCCAATTCATGTTTAAAGGTGGCGGCACCCAACACCGCAGTATCAAAATCGGCATCGACTTCCGCCTCAAGTCGTGTCAGGTACCGGCGAAACTCGGCCCCCTCAGGTCCCTCCGAATCGACCGGCCATCGGGCGGAGACGGTCCCTAGCATGATCTTGCCAACAGCGATAATATGATCGTTCGCAATCTTCTTGCGGGACTCCAGCTTTTCCCTTTGCTCGGACGTCAATACGGGCTTCGCCGCCTTTCCCCCCGCAGTACCCCCAGCGACAGCCCCCGCGTGCATGAAAAAAAAAATCCAACAAGAAGGGACTTGACCTCAGTTCGATTGTTGCACCATCGTCTCTCTGCGGAGATACCCCTCAGCACGAAAAAAATCACCCGAACTCGCGGCGGATGAACGTACCTGCGCAGCCACTTCTCCCTCAGCGTCTCCCCCATCCTCATCTCCTCCAGCGTCCTCATCCTCTCCGCCAGCGCCTGCTGATGCCGAACCCCCCACCTGTCAACACCGAATACGACAGCTCATTGGAAATCAAAATTAGTCGACACTTGTATATTTCGCATACTTCGCTCACTAAAACTTCAAGCGAAATGCAGACATCCGGATATCGTTCGATGCAAGTCACAGCCCAACAGTAAATCCTAACAAACTAAGTCACATTGAAAGATAGAAAAGCGAGCTTCCCATTTCCATTTCGAGTCCAGACCAAAGACCAGCACTGTCAACAGCCATCGGCGCAGCCGCCCCCTGAAAAAAGACAACAGATTGGTGGGGGGCACCGTTGAAATTAGCCGAAGATGTCAGTCTCAATAAAAGGGTGAGGGTCTACCTGCAGCTAGACCCCATGTAAGATGCTCATGAAAACTCGAAGGACAAGCACCCACCTTATCAACCAAGTCTGACAAATTCGTTACATCCTCCGATATGAGATCCCCTGGCGTGGAGCCCCCTGCATGATATGACAGGACAAATCATGCAGGTTGGTCAGGGTATAGAGCCCTATCCAGGGAAAGGAAACAAAACAAATCGATAAACGATATCGGCAAGATCACGTACCGAAACCGTGAACTTCCACTTCCTCAGAATCTTCCCCAAAGGCCATATCGGCACAACATGGGTTCTCTCCTTTTCCAGATGCCGCCTCAATTCCGCCTCGAAAAACAACTCGAGGGAGTGCAAATGGGATACAGCCTCTAAATCAGACCACTCCGTGTCTAACTTCTTTCGGATACTCACTAGAATATCAACCAACGAGGTTTGATCCAACCATTCGCGGACGATTTCCCGGTGGGGCTTATATGTCTGAATAACATTGAAGTCGGCACGGTGCCGGAACCTTTGGATCACCTGTCCAGCTCATTCCAAAAAGAAATCGACCGCTTCCCGCGAAAGGCTTTCGTCTAGGCTGACAAGAAAGTCGGCCCGCCACGATTGCAGTAAGTGGTCTCTTGTCATGTCGCGATCACTTCATTTGCGCACTCCTCCCATCCTGCTGTGGAACCCATTCTTCCCGGCACTATTACGATAAAGTCACTGTTGGACATCTCAACAAATCCTTTCCTGACAGTATCAAACACTTCCGCTTCCGACAGTGGAGCCCTCGAATCCGCTTTCATATCTCCTGTCATGAGTTTAAAGAGCTGATGCAATGCAGTAAGTCTCAAGGTTTCCAAATAGGCAACCTCTGAAACCAAAATGCCCGCGCCGGCCTCGAACTTTTCAACTTCATCAAAGAGCGTCGACCATGTTAAAGCACGACGAGGAAAGTAACGTCCGGCATCCTCCTTCAGATTAAGGATCATTGCACGAGTGCGCGATCTTCAAAACCGCATAAACTTCGTCACCAACGACCCTCTTCCCATGAATGGCTCGCTGTGTGGCTTCGAACAATGCAAGATGGCCCAGTCGGTTGTTCTTCCAAATTATGTTTTGATACTGGCAGAAGTGGTGACATGCCCAGCCAAAATTTCACGGGTACTAGGCTCTGGCCCCAAGGCTGCCGGTGGCTGCATTGGTCCGGCCCCTATATAAATATAGGGGCTGCGGCTGAAATAGCCTGCCGGCGGGTGGTCATGGCCCCCATATGGCGAGCCTACTGCCAAAGGGGATTCGCCACATGGCAAGTGCTCGTCTGCAGCTGGGACCTCCAGGAGTGGTTCGTTGCTGTCTTGCTGCTGTCTTGGTTGCGGTCTTGCTGCGTTGTCTTTACACGCTTTTGCGTTGGCTACAAAACGCTTCCGCGGACACCTTTCAGCCGGGAAAGTGCCCCCGGGCTTCCGACGTGAGCAACACCAGGTGTATCCACCAGTAACAATCCATGGTCAGTTTCAAACCGAACATTCATTGGTGAATTTCTCAAGTATTGTCAGCGGCCTTGGAAAGGGCGCAAATTCAGCAAGCGCTGCGGAACTTAGATACTAAAATTTCGTTTTTTGTTCGTAACGTACAGCCAATCATTTTGCTCCCGGATCAAAGTGTGATCTGGTCACTGAACACGAATTCAGCGCGTTGGGGGGGGGCATATGGGGGCTGGCTGTCGGCGCACCGGTGGCGGCGCCCCAGGGGGGCGCTAGCATACTGGGGGCCAGCAAGTTTCATTCCGGCGGTTGGCATTGGACCCTGAGTTCAATTAATGGGGGCCGGACATTTCGACCTGGCGGTTGCGGTATTGGGCCCCCAAATAGCATGGCTGTATGTCACCACTCCTATACTGGCTGACCGTCCGGTCTGCGACGACACCCGATTTCTCTGCAACCGCTATCTCGGCCGAAAGAAAGCGGATCAAGCCCTTTTCGACTTTACCGCCCGCCGCAGCCTCAGACTCAGCCTGAGCCTTGTACTGTTTCAGAATGGCCACCGTGTCGGGCTGCAGACAACAAGAGTAAAAAAAAGGCCACACATCGTCGTCGTCGTCGTCAACACCCTTAACTCCTAGCTAGGTCAACGTCTCTCCGCAGCTATACCCTTACAATCACTGTATGACATAAAATCCCACCCTTGATAGGATACACACGCGCCGTTCAAAAGCCATCCGAAAAATGTACGCGTCTCATATCAATAAACATACCTGATAATCGACTGAACATCCTTCGGGAGCCCACCCCTTCTTCACGTTCTCGTCCTTCTCCCCCTCAACCGCCTTCGCCGCCTCCTCCTCCTTCTTCCTCACAGCCTCCTCCTCCTTCTTCCTCGCCGCCTCGTCCGCCTTCATCCTCTCCTCTCGCATCCGAATGAAAACAGCAGCATTCTCCGCCATCATTTGCTTTGCTTCCGCCTCCGTCTTCTTCTTCGCCTCCTCCTTCTGCTTCGCCACCAGGATCCTGTGCTCCCTCTCCTCCTCCTCCCTCTCCGCCTTCTCCAGCCTCTCCTTCTCCTCCCTCTCCACCCTCTCCCTCTCCGCCTTCTCCATGGCCTCCCTCTCCGCCTTCTCCTTCTCCTTGTCCTTCTTGTCGAGAGCCTCGTAGTCTTCAGAAAATGATTCGGCCTTCGTTAATAACACTTCGGACAACAGCGTCCGACGCGTCTCCCGAATCGGCGAGTCCGGGTCCTCAGGCCTCCCGGAAATCTTATCGCGCTCTTCAGCCTCAACAAGCTCACTGATCTCCTTCCTCAGGTTCCTGAGAAATTTGGTGTGGTCGTCTTCCTCTACCCACTCGGGCGCACGCTTACGTTTAGAACTGGACTGCTTGGGAGACGGCGAGGTGGGGGACGGCGAGCGGGACGCAGAAGCGGGGGACTTGGCTGGCGGCGAGCGGGACTTGCGGGAAGGAGAGCGTGACGGCGAAAGGGACGCAGGAGCGGAGGTCTTGGTTGACGGCGAGGGGGATTTGCGGGAAGGAGAGCGGGACGCGGTATAGCGGGGGGCATTTTGGGCGGAGAAGGGGACTTGCGAGAAGGAGAGCGGGACGCGGTAGTGGGGGGCACTTTGGGCGGAGAGGGGGGCTTGCGGGACGGCGAGCGGGACGCAGTTGCGGGGGACTTTGGGGACTTGCGGGAAGGAGAGCGGGGCGCAGTAGCTACGGACTTGGGGGGCGGGGATGGAGACTTACGGGGCGGAGAGCGGGAGGGAGAGCGAGACACAGCAGCGGGGGAGTTGGTGGGTAAAATTCTGTCCAACTCGCTGGGGGGCAAGGGGGACTTAGAGGTCAAGGGGGACTCGGGGGGGGGGGACCTCGCCAGAGCATTTATTAGACCGAACGACAACGGAGGAAAGTCCTTCGTTGCCTTTCGGTCCGGCGAGGTGTTCGCCGTCATCTTGGGTGAAACGGGAGTGGCCTTGACAGAATCGGAATAGGAGGACGACATCTGCAGAACAATATTCAACAAAAGCAAGTTTCACAAATTTCATTTAGAATCTGAATTGCCGGCAGAAAAACACTTTTCGAAACAATGGGGAGGGGTCTCGCTGCGGCTAGACCCTTTCGTGAATTCTAAAAGGGACACTTACTTTAATGCAAAAAAAAGGGATGGTGAAGGTGCTAGTCGTGCAACATCACTCCCATCACGAAAACATAAAAAGTATACATTTCTTGGGGTCTCGCTGCAGCGAGACCCTTACGTCAAAACAAAAACAGATCATATACGAGGGTGAGTGAAGAAAGCACCCTCCCATCATGCAAACATGAAAAGTCGACATTCGTACAGGGTCAGCTCACTTCCTTAGTGATTTCACTAATTCGGTATATTAGTAATTCGATTGTACTAACGATTCGAGATTGCGATCCCGGGTCCGATCGGATACTCGTACTAATCTGTCGAATTTGGGGGGTTTCGACTTCAGTGACTTCAGTCATTAGTACGGCCCTGCTCCACTGAAAGTTATTGACCCGAGTCATTAGTGGAAGTAACGTACTAACCATTCGCATGATTAGCACATTGAATGATGTCAGACTAACGAGCCGAATTCATTGTACTAATGAAGCAAATTCACACTAAAGAGGCGATTCTGGCACTAACGAAGTGATTCTGGCACTAACGAAGCGAACTCCAGCGTCGCTAGCCTACATGCGTCCTTTCGTGCTGCGTGCAGCGATGGCCACCGCGAGCGAGTCCTTTTAAGGGGACAGGACATGCCCGAATTTCTTGGCGCCGAAAAATTCGCCGTCCGAGGTGCCGTCCCTACTCTGAAAAGTGGGTGCACGGTGCGCGCACCCCTAGCGGAAGTGGCCATGGTGACTGCGTTTAGGCGAAATTACCACATAGGGCAAGCGAAATGCACAATATCTACTCGAATGTTAAAGACGATGATTTTATGATGTTGGTTTGTGGCGGAAATCAGCTGGTTTACAATATCGCTGATGTTTTTGTATGCCATCGGCATGGGGGGTAATCTGAATTTTTTGGTCGCGCGGAATGAATGGAATTCATGATAGCGGCAGTAAAATCGTAGTTTTGGTGGTTGTTCTGACCGTGAAGCAGGCATTAATATCGGCAGCATCGAAATCTTAACCGAGCGGGTGCTTTTTGCCACATTTTCGGCCATTCTCGGTAAGTAATTGTTCATGCCTGCACAGTGCGTGTCTGACCTGTCCATGGAAGAATCGTGGTTCTCTGAACATAGTTTCTTTATAGTGAGATGGAAGGGTAGCCGCTATAGCTAGGTTATTGGGTTCACGTGACATACCTTTTGAGGCCGGTGCGGCCTGATCCGGATCAGTCGTGGCCAAAGCTTTGGCCAGTTTTTCTTGGCCAGGTGGCAGGAGCTACGTTGAGATATAAACCTGCCACTGTCTAGTTTTCTTGGCTCATGGCGTAGTGATTAACTAGATCTAGATTCTTTCTCTCACGCAATATGTGACCTAATAGCCCCGGCAGCCTTACGTAAGCTGCCGGCAATTAGAACGCCACATTGCGTCATTTGTTCAGACGCAACATTTGCGTGGCGAAAAAATGCCGTCCGGGCCAAGGCCGCATGACACGCAAAAAAGGACAAAAACAAACCCACCTAGCTAAGGTCGGCCTCTTTTCTTTTCACGAGGGCGGCGACAGCAAGCCAGGGGAAACGAACCTCTGGTTTGACGAACCTGTACTGTCGGAGCCATTTTTGGCCCTGAGCAGCAATGCCGAAGGGGCGCAAAGCTACAGGAGGGCAGGCAGCGCGCGGGGAGGACGGGACGCCCACACCGCGGGCTGCTGCCGCCAGTCACGCGCCAGTCGCCTTCAGCGCCAAAAAGAAGCAGCTCGCCACTCTGCTCGCCAAGTGCATCAGCCCCGCAGAGGCGGTGGGGGCAGTCGAGCAGGTCTTCGGTGCCGAGGACTGGGTGACGGACGCCAGCTCGTGGAGCTCGAGCCAGCTGAAGTCTGTCGTGCAGTTGCTGGCCGATCACGTTGATGTTGGCGACGTGTTGGACGCACGTGACCCAAACGGAACGTTGGTGGCAAAACTGCTGGCCGTGGCAGATCTCGCGGCGGACGAGGAGGAGGATCAGGCGCTGCCACCAACGACACCTGCGCAGCGAAAAATGGCCAAGCCGAAAGGCGCGGCCAAGGTTTCGGCAGGTGGGGGGGCTGTCGGAAAGGAAATGAGGGCGAGGTTGGCGACATTCGTTGGGGCACCTCCGGAAACCGAAAATCAGGACGACGAGGAGGACGAGGAGGGGGAGGTCGCAGCCGAGAAATTCATGCAAGGTTTGAAGGCAGCGCTGGGAGGAATGGAGGGGGCGGGAAGCCACTTCAAGGCCTCGAAAGGGGTGGCGCTGCCAAGCCGAGCCAAGAGCGTGAAATATCGGGTTTCGGAGCGGGTGCTGCCGGGGGTGTTGGAGGACGCCAGCGACAATGGGATGGGAATCCGGTCGTGGGTCATGACGGTAAAGCCTGGAAATTGGCGGAACATGGAGAACAGGAAAATTGTCATGAACATTGCATTGGCCATGGACACCCTTCTCAAGGAGCTGGGCTCAGCAGCCGGGGAGCTTGTGGGCATGGAGTACCTAATGAGGGTGGTGGCGGCCTTGCTGCAGGTGGAGGGCAAGGAGGGGGGGGTGGAAGGTGGCCAGCCACCTCCTGCCATTGGGGGAGGAGGCTGCACTGTCAGCCACCCCGGCTGTCAAGGCAGCTCTCCAAACTGCCATCCTCTTGGACAAGCTCAGCAAGGCTCAACAAGTAGGGAAATAGAATCCCAGCGGGACCGCTCCCTTTTCCCGCTGCCATACCCACTTAGGCCAGCGTACACCGCGTGGGGCAGGGTGAGATCGGCACGCCGGCGACAGCGTGCCACGCGCCGCCACCGCGAGTACACACTGCAATGCAAGGTAGTGCGTTGGCTTAATTGGCTGTGGGGAGGGGGGCAAGACCCTCCTCCTAACCCTAGAGGGGCGTGCTCTAAGGGGAGGGAGGAGGCCCTTGCGAGGGTCAAGAGGCACTGCACCTGGCACAGTCGCCGCGTAGGGGGCGTTGCGACAGGCCAGGAGCAAGAAGGTGCTGATGCAATATATGGGAAGCAGAATAAGTATGAACAACTGCGCGCGGACGCGGTGAGTCTACCAAAGGCGGAGGTGGCGGGGAAGGCACGGCTGCTCGACCTGTTGGCTATGCGGCCGAGCTGGCGGGAGATATATGCCAGCGAAGAGAACTGCATCAAGCCAGCGGTCGTGGCGAGCGCAAAGTATTGGAATGTGCCCAAGCCCAGCCGGGGATGCTCCATGGCTGAATGGGGCAAGCTCATGAGCCGGGCAGCGGGCGTGGGCATGGTGGCGTTCCGGGAGAGGCGGCCCAAGTGGGTGGATGGCTGCTTTGGAGTGGCCAAGGGGGTGGGTGAGCTTCGGTTCATCGTCAACAGGAAGCTGGGCAACCTGCTGTGGGTGGACCCCCCCAAGATCCTGCTACCCCACCTGGGCATCCTCGTGGAGGTCTACATCAAAGGCTGGTGCTACTGCGCCAAGAGCGACCTCGTGTCATACTACTATTCCATCGAGGTGCCCGAGTGGTGGTGGGACTACCAAGGGCTTCCTAGTGTGTGGTCGACTAGCGTAGGTCTGGCAGGGCCCAGGCGGAAGGTGTGGCCCGTGCTCAAGGTGCTGGCCATGGGACATTCCCATGCGGTGGCGCTGGGGGAGGCCATCCATGAGATGGTGCTCTACATGACCGGTGCCCTGGATCCGAGGCGCCAGGTCAACTACCTCTCAAGCGCAGGTGAGCTCACCTTGGTGCGCGACGAGTGTGGCCAGCCACTGCGCTTGGCCATCGAGTACAAGGAGGAGCGCGCCGGGGAGCTTCAGATTGACCTGGAAAACCCCCCTGCCCCCATGCTGTCCATCACCATTGATGACTTGGTGGCCAGCAACGGGCGGACCTGCGAGGCGGTGAACCAGCTCATCACGCGCGCTATTGAGGAAGGCTACCTCCCTAACAACCTTGTGCCGTCTAAGGAGAAGACTAAGATGGCGAGCCTGGAAGGGGACGAGCTAGAAGCCCTAGGGGTGGTGCACCGACGGAACGGCGTGCTGGAACCAACGGTCAAGCAGCTCAACCTTGTGATCGCCCACACGCAGGCTATACTCACTCGAGGCCGAGCTACGGCCGAGGGGCTGGCTGCCGTCTTGGGGCGGTGGTTGTGGCTGCAGATGTTAAGCCGCAGCTGCTTGTCCATTTGGCAGCAATGTTTCAAATTCATCAGCCTGCAAGGGTGGGGGCAGCGATCCTGGGTGCTGTGGGCCGGGGTGCGGGAGGAGTTAGAGTGTGCCCTGGCCTTGGCTCCCATGCTAAGGGTTGACCGAAGCGCACCTTTGGCCCGTGAGGTGGTTGCATCTGACGCGTCCACCTACGGGCAAGGTGTCGTGTACGCAACCATGGAGCCGGGCGATGTGACGGAGCTGGCGAGGGCACGAGAGGTGCGGGGGTACCCGACTTTGCTCATACCAAGTGAGGTGGCCTACGCTGGCCCTAGGCCACTGAGCGCGCGGGCGCAACAAGCAATCACTAGCCAGCAATGGCGGGTTGGGGTCCGGAGTCGTTGGCGGGATCCGGGGATGCACATCAACGAGAAGGAGGTGCGGGCTGCAGTGAAGGGCGTGGAGAGGAGTGCGCGCAGCTTGGCAAACCGAGGCAAGCGGGTGGTGAGGTTGGTGGACTCCACCGCGGCGTTGGGCTGCTTGGCTAAGGGGCGGTCCTCATCCCACAAGCTCAACAAGCAGTGCCGCCGCTTGTGCGCGCTGACCCTCGCCACGGGGAGTCGTTCCCAGTGGGTGTGGACGCCGAGTGCACTTCAACCAGCCGATGGCGTTTCTCGCGGCCAATCCATGGCGACTTTCTTGGCAGGCTGGGTGCGCGACCTGACCGCGGAAGGCATCCATCCTAACCCGGGGCCCCCTGCACCTGTTAGCTACCTTCCATTGCTAGAGGGGAAAGTAAAGCCGGCTACTTTGCTGGCCTACCGTCGTGGTCTTGATTCCCTCTTGACTTGGTGGGAGGCTGGTGGGCGGGCGGACGGGTCATCGTCACGAGCTGACACCCTTGAGGAGACATTTTGTGCGTATGTCGCCTGGGCTCATTTTCGGGGGTACAGCCGCCAAGTGTGTGTCAATGCCTTGATGGGGTTGCAACTTTATTATCCCGGTATGGTGAAGCGGTGGGACTTGGCCCGTGGCGTCCTCGCTGGGTGGAAAACACTTGTGCCCCCCCGTGCCCCTCCTCCCATTCCATGGGAGGCGGCGTTTGCACTTGCCAGCACGATGGTCATGCAAGGTCAGCGCCTTGCGGGCCTGCTGGTTGTCATCGTGTTCCGCCATTACCTGCGAATCTCGGAGGCGCTGAACCTCCGTGTTGGCCATGTGCGCCTCCAGCCTGACGTTCGGCTTGGGCCGGCTCAACGGGGCGCCCTACTGCTGAGGTCTACCAAGACCTCTAAGGGCAAGACTCAGTCAGTGGTGGTAGAAGATGTGATGTCTGAAACCATCCTCCGTCACTGCATCGCGGGTAAGCACGCTTGGGAGGCCGTGTTCCCTTTCACCTACCCGCAATTCCGGCGCATTTGGCAGGCTGCGAGTCAGGCCTTGGGGGTCGCCCAGATTTTCACCATTCACGGGCTGCGGCATGGAGGTGCCACTCACGATTTCCTCGCGGGTCGCAGCATGGGGGACATCCAGGGCCGGGGGCGCTGGCTTAGCAGCTCCACGGTTGCCCATTATGTGGGCTTGCACCGCAGTTTGGAGGTGCAGCTGCCTGAGGTTATTCTTCGGGCCATGGCCGCCTGCCCCCCTCGGGCCTGGCGGGCTATTTTGAAATTGCCCTCCACCTAATTTGGTTGTTCATTTCTCTGTCATTATGCTAGGTTCTTTGCCCCTGGCATGGATCGCCAGGGAGGGATATAAGGGTAAGGCTAGCCTTTGCCAAGCAATAAGTGTTCCCATGAGCATCGGCGGCCGGGATGTGGCCTGCCTTTTGTATGTGCTCCACTCATTGTTTTAATAAAGAGTCTGGTTACCCTGGAGTTCCACGGTTAATAGAATCGTGGTTCTCTGAACATAGTTTCTTTATAGTGAGATGGAAGGGTAGCCGCTATAGCTAGGTTATTGGGTTCACGTGACATACCTTTTGAGGCCGGTGCGGCCTGATCCGGATCAGTCGTGGCCAAAGCTTTGGCCAGTTTTTCTTGGCCAGGTGGCAGGAGCTACGTTGAGATATAAACCTGCCACTGTCTAGTTTTCTTGGCTCATGGCGTAGTGATTAACTAGATCTAGATTCTTTCTCTCACGCAATATGTGACCTAATAGCCCCGGCAGCCTTACGTAAGCTGCCGGCAATTAGAACGCCACATTGCGTCATTTGTTCAGACGCAACATTTGCGTGGCGAAAAAATGCCGTCCGGGCCAAGGCCGCATGACACGCAAAAAAGGACAAAAACAAACCCACCTAGCTAAGGTCGGCCTCTTTTCTTTTCCCGCCCACCCTCCCTGCGTGTTTGGGGGTAAGGCTAGCCTTTGCCAAGCAATAAGTGTTCCCATGAGCATCGGCGGCCGGGATGTGGCCTGCCTGTCCATGGAAGAACGCCTGTTGTTGCGCGCCTGGGCGAGGGATTTCCGAGGGCAAGGTACAGATTTGTCGCGAATGTTATCTGCTATCAGTGCTTTCTTCTATGAGCTCATCGTTCGAAGCTTTTTGTGTTCTTTTTGGGCAGTTTCCGCCAGCTAGCTCGCCATGGCTTGCCGTTGTGTTGTCGAATACCTGGCAGCTTTAGATTGTTTTCGTTGATTTTGTGGTCAGGGCCGCTTCAGTCGCAGCCTATAGCTTCTCGGGAAGGTTTAAGGCATTTCATGAAACGTGTTCTGGCAAGGATGTTGTGCGTATGGACGCTTCTTGTTGTGTGAGAGTGACGCACCCTCTCTTCACAGCGGCATCACAGCGCTCATGCGCTGAAGGGCCGCCAATGGTTTCGTTGCATTTTATCGTGCAGGGATGGAAGTGTTATGGTGATGATAATATGGAGATATTGCATTTGTGTGACTCCACGTAGATAGCTGCCACTAATAGTTTATTTGAGCTTTCCCTTGTTATGATGATGTGACAAGACTACGATGTGCTGAGCCAACCATGGTTGACATGGTTGGCTGCATGCAAGCTATGCATACCATGATCCTACTTGGTTCCTTGCCCTCCATAGTCCTGCTTGTTGCCCATGCCGGTTAGGGCAGTTTAGGAAGTGTTATAGTGTTGATGTGCTTGGTTGGCATCAACCTTACACTCTAACATGGGAGAAACATAGAAAGTGCTGGTTCGGCATGTTAGTGCTACCATCATTATTGCTATGCACATAGATACAAACAAGGCTGGCCACGATCGAGGGTGGTGAAGGCGTAAGAGGTGCGTGGCCACCCCATTGTACTTTCTAAACATATTCAGCATGGTTTTGGTGTCTCCTTGATTTTCTGCATGGTTTTGGTGCATGTTGGATGGCATATGAAGTGTCATTGTGCTTACCTGCTTACTTAGCGGTCCTTAGTTAGCGCCTTGTCAAGTGTCACATATGAAGCCCATGAACCTGAGCAGTTCTTGTCACAATGACCCCCAACCTTGAGCATGCGTTGTTGTCAGCATGCAAGAACTAACTATATGTGCTTTGGTCAGTTTGCAGATGTCTTTGATGAAGGAGGTGCTAGTGTGGCTAAATGGTTACTAAAACCTCCTTGTAGCGTCTTCGTGGGTGGCCGTCTTGGAATGGTGGTAACTTAATCAGTTCTTGTCAGAATGGCGTCAAACCTTTAACATAGGAGGTACCATATGTGCAGAGGATGGTAGCATGTGGTTTGGCCAGTTTTCACATGGCTTGGATGGATAAAGATGTGTTAGTGTGGTTGAATAATAGCTAAAACCTCTGTGCAACTGCATGTGCAGGTTTTATGACGGGGAAATCACAGTCCTGGTCGATCAGACGAAGGATAAATACCTCAAGTCTTGGGTCGTGTACGCGTAAAACCCCTTTTCAAGCTCCTGCACGCATTCGGGGTTCTTTGAACGGAGTTTCTTCTATACGTGAATGCGGGAACAAGAGGCCGCTGGATGAGCGGCTTATAGGTCGTAGTGTTTTCTCGTAGCTGTTTGGCTAGAGCTTTTGTGATTAGTAGATGCAATATAGTGCATGGTTGAAAAATGAATTAAATAAAATGTGCGTTCCGCGCTTGGGTTGATTATACCCGGGCGGAACGGGGCGTGAGGTGCAGTGCCCCTGAAAAGAACAAACTACGCATTATTTAATACTAGCCGTGCAGATTCGGGATATTCTACCCCCGGTCTGTACGGTTAGCGTCTTACTAGCATCACTGAACATAAGGGTTTAATGACGTCAGTTAGCTAGGGATAAGGGAGGTTTTGCGACTAAAAGCCGCTCTGGCTAGTTTTGTCGGCCTCTTTCTTTGCTCCTTGTCGTTGCGGCGGCAGCCGCAGCTATGGGTGCTGCGGAGCAAAATCCCAAAAGCACTGGTTGCACCGGCCACTTGGCCAGTGGTGAGACTTCCAGTTGTTAACCGGCCAGGCGTAGTTCCTCGCCCGGTTAACTAAAAGAATCGTGGTTCTCTGAACATAGTTTCTTTATAGTGAGATGGAAGGGTAGCCGCTATAGCTAGGTTATTGGGTTCACGTGACATACCTTTTGAGGCCGGTGCGGCCTGATCCGGATCAGTCGTGGCCAAGGCTTTGGCCAGTTTTTCTTGGCCAGGTGGCAGGAGCTACGTTGAGATATAAACCTGCCACTGTCTAGGTTTCTTGGCTCATGGCGTAGTGATTAACTAGATCTAGATTCTTTCTCTCACGCAATATGTGACCTAATAGCCCCGGCAGCCTTACGTAAGCTGCCGGCAATTAGAACGCCACATTGCGTCATTTGTTCAGACGCAACATTTGCGTGGCAAAAAAATGCCGTCCGGGCCAAGGCCGCATGACACGCAAAAAAGGACAAAAACAAACCCACCTAGCTAAGGTCGGCCTCTTTTCTTTTCACGAGGGCGGCGACAGCAAGCCAGGGGAAACGAACCTCTGGTTTGACGAACCTGTACTGTCGGAGCCATTTTTGGCCCTGAGCAGCAATGCCGAAGGGGCGCAAAGCTACAGGAGGGCAGGCAGCGCGCGGGGAGGACGGGACGCCCACACCGCGGGCTGCTGCCGCCAGTCACGCGCCAGTCGCCTTCAGCGCCAAAAAGAAGCAGCTCGCCACTCTGCTCGCCAAGTGCATCAGCCCCGCAGAGGCGGTGGGGGCAGTCGAGCAGGTCTTCGGTGCCGAGGACTGGGTGACGGACGCCAGCTCGTGGAGCTCGAGCCAGCTGAAGTCTGTCGTGCAGTTGCTGGCCGATCACGTTGATGTTGGCGACGTGTTGGACGCACGTGACCCAAACGGAACGTTGGTGGCAAAACTGCTGGCCGTGGCAGATCTCGCGGCGGACGAGGAGGAGGATCAGGCGCTGCCACCAACGACACCTGCGCAGCGAAAAATGGCCAAGCCGAAAGGCGCGGCCAAGGTTTCGGCAGGTGGGGGGGCTGTCGGAAAGGAAATGAGGGCGAGGTTGGCGACATTCGTTGGGGCACCTCCGGAAACCGAAAATCAGGACGACGAGGAGGACGAGGAGGGGGAGGTCGCAGCCGAGAAATTCATGCAAGGTTTGAAGGCAGCGCTGGGAGGAATGGAGGGGGCGGGAAGCCACTTCAAGGCCTCGAAAGGGGTGGCGCTGCAGTTAGATGAGATGCTTAGGCTGACACACGGATTTCCGGCCTGCGCGCCGCGTATTGCCTACCGCGGCTGAGCGGGACACCTCAGTACAGTACGGCAGGGTGTACGGTACTGAGGTGTCATGTGGACCGATGTGCGGTTAGTGCCAGACTGTGCCTAGACTCTAGCTCGACCCGCCAGACCCGGGTTATCCGGTTCTGGACGGGCCGAGTGTAGTTGATGCTAGTGACGTGGTCGCATGGCATTGCAGTGTACAGTTGTCCACTGGTGAGGTGCTGCAGGTAGCACCGCCATAGGCATATAGGCGTAGCACTGGGGAGTGCCGCAGCACCCGAGTTTGCCCAGACGTTCCATTCTGAGCCCTCAGCTTCCATTGCTCTCTCATTGTATTATTGTAATACAATCATCATTCGCTCTCAGCTTTCGCAGTTGTTCGTCGTCCCTAGTCTCCATCCAACTTGGACTGAAAAGTTCGATATTTTTTTTACAAGCAAAAAAAAAGATATGGCTTCCAACAACGGCAACAACGGCAACAACAACAAGGGGAAGGCGCCTGCCAGGCGCACCTCACCCCGCCTTTCGCCGGAGGGCACGCCCTCCACCAACGATGCGAGGGTGACGCCCAACGTCACCTTCCGCACGGTGGTCGCTGACCAACCCAGGCGTCGGGGCCCGCAGGTGGGGCCCGGCGCCCGGGGATGGCGAGCGGTCGGCCGTTTGCCACTGGCGGTTCGTCCGCCATGGCACCTGGGGGGCAGGTCCCCCGGGCACGAATTCCCCCGTCGCAGGTGACGGGGGTCGTGAGCGGAGTGATTCCTCGAGGAGGATGGCGAGGTGCAGCCTGCGAGGCCTCGGCCTTCGCTCGAGCTTTCGTCGCAGACACCTGCGACGTCTGGCAACCTTTCCGTGGGCCGACAGATGGCCACCATGGACATTGACCGGTATGGGGAACATGTTCCGCCCCCGGTCGCGTTCGGGCGCCCACCCCATTTTCTCCCCTTGGGGAGGACGACATCCCGGCGTTCATTTCGGTGAACGGCCGGATCTACGTCAACGTTTTCAGTGCTTCCAGATGAGGAGATACACGCGATAGAGGTTCATCGGGTGCAACGCTGATCGAGGGGCGTTTAGGATGCAGTCCCCTGGTTCAGGTGGCGGTTTGGCTGTACTGTTTCGCCAATCGGCCGAGGCACAACCCGGCACTGTTGATCAGTGGGCGTCCAGGCAGCGCCAGAGAGAGGCGCTGCGCGTGGTCGCCAGACAGAGATCGCGCTGACTCCGTTGGGGCCGTGGCCCCAAGTCACGCCAGTTGGCTGGGGCCCGGATAGGCGTGAGGCGGCTGCGATGCCGCCTGCGACGGCGCGGGGCGGCAGACGCCCCCAACACGCCCATGGGTGGTGAAGCCACCCAGGACCCTCTGGCAGGTCAGAGGGTCCAACCTCAGCCGCAGGCTCCCCCGCCCAGCGTGGGGGGCCAGGTGGCTGAGGAGGCCACCGGGGTCGCAGGGACCCCGGCGGCGACACAAGCGCCCGGGGTCGCAGGGACCCCGGCAGCGACGCCGGCGCCTCCGGCGCTGGCGGGGGATGCAGCCCCCATGGAGGGTGTCACGGGCACCTCCAGCGGCTCTGGGGGGCAGGCCCCCTCTAGCCGCAACAAGGACAAGTCCCTGGCAGGGCCGGAGGGGCCTCAGGGTCCCACCGCAGCTGGGCAGCAACCAGCACTGCTGGAGGGCGACCTGCAAGGTCGCGACTTCATCACCCTGGGTGATGAGGCCGTGTGGCGTGCCATACAGACAGCCACAGCCTCCTTCCGTGGGCTGGCCGACAGGAGCCAGCAGATGCACGTCGCGGAGGCGGGCAGCCTGGTGTGTGCAATCATCACGCACATCCTGGGCCTGCCCAACCTCCAAGCGGGCACACGCAGGGTGTGCGACGACCTGCTGCCTGCCCTGCAGGCTCTCCTCTCAGGGAGGAGGGTGCAGGGCAGCAGGGTGCGTCTGGTGCGTCTGGAGCTCCTGCACAACGCCATCCTGAGAGGGGCGGGTAGGTGGCTGCCTACCTGGCTGCATCATGATCTTACTAACCCTACTGACGATGAAGTGTCCCTCTCTCCCACCTTCCATGATTGGGAGGAGGCCCGCAGCAGGAGGCGGGAAGTGACACACACTCACACCCCCACCCAGCCCACCCCTATGTTGTCTAACCCTCCTACACAGCCCATGTTTGCCCATCCTGCTCAGCTCACTCAAGTAGCACTTCCCTCTCAGCAGGTCTCTCCTGTGAATGCTGCAGCAGCAACACCATCTTCTCCCTCTCCCCCTGCATCCCCCTCTAGGTTGCCCACTTACAATGAAAACCGTCCTGTGGATAGGATTAATGTCAGGGGGCTGCCTGAGGGGTATACTAGGGAGCAGGGGAATCATGCACTTCTCTCTCTGCAGCTGGCTAGGGAGGAACTGAATGTCAAGAATTGGTTTGGATCTCTCATGCAGGGGGATTTCTACCATCAGTCCTCTTCTCAGATTCAGAATCTCATTCTTGTCTTCCAGCGTAGGTATCCCAAGTGGCAGGACACGCAGGCTAGGGCAGTTTGGGAGGCTTTCATGAAGGAGCTAACTGACCTCCTCTCCACCCCCTCATCTGTGGACATATATGGGGCATTCAGGTGGGTAGAGGAATACAGGGTCACATCAGTGGACTATGTGGCTGAGACAAAGAAATATGAGCTAGCCATCAAAGCACGTCCTGATGTCCAGCAGCTAGATCACAAGTTCTTGCTGCGTTCTTCCTTGAGAAACTCAAACTTGACAAAAACACCTACGCTATGCTTGCACAGGAATGGCAAAGTACTGGGAGGACATGAAGGAGGCATTGGATTATATCAAGCTGGCCTTGGCTCCCCTTAGCCAGGGGGCCATGGGCACCTCTGTAAAGAGGGTCAGGGGGGAAGAGAGGGAGGAGGAGGATAGGGAGAGGGAAGACAGGAGCAAGAGACCTGTCACTATGGCAGAAGTCAAGTCCCTGCTGGGACAAATGTTTAAGGGCAAGGGCAAGGGCAAGGGCAAGGGCAAGGGCAGGGGCTGGGGCAAGGGCAAGGGTAAGGGGCAGTCTCCCTCCAAGGGGGGCAGCTCCAGCAACAACAACAACAACAGCAACAACAACAACAACAACAACAACAACAACAACAACAACAACAACAACAACAACAACAACAACAAGAAGCAGGACAAGGAGGACAAGTCTTCTCAGCGGTGCACCCGCTGTGGCATGAAGTACCACCTGCGGCCCACCTGCCGCAAGAACGTGGACGAGCTGGGGCATTTGGACGTCCTGTGCCACAAGTGCCACGGGCCGCCCCACGGTGACCCCAAGGACTGCAAGCGGCCTCCTTACGGCAAGAAGTGTGAGTCTCCCTCTCATGCTGGCTTGAGTGTGCCTGCTTCACCTCTTTCATCTGCATGCCCCACTGTCAGAGCAGTGAGCAGTTCTGGAAAGGTGCTACAGCTGGTTTCAGAAGATTATGTCTCTAAACCAACCTTCACATCTATGGTTCCCAAGGTGTGCAGAGTGTCCCCAGCAGAGGATGCTCAGATCAGTTTTCAGGAGCTTGCTTTGCAGTTGCATTTCCTTTATGGGCATGAAGTGAGTGCAGAGGTGGTGGCAGCAGCAATAGGGGGGGCAGCACTCAGACGTGCATGCCAGGTGGTCAGATCCCACTGCCAGCATTGTCAGTTCAATGCACCCAAACCCCCTAAGTGGCATGTAGCTACCCCACCTAAGAGCAAGGGCAGGGTGGTAGGAGATGTCTTTCATATCAAAGGACAATCTTACTTGGCACTTAAAGATGCATGGTCAAGGTACACAACCATTGAACCATTACCTGGAATGGACAAGACACAGTTGCTCAGGGCTCTCTTGATTGCTCAGGCCAGGTACTACCCTGTGGAGGCATTGTTACTGGATCAGCAGTTCACGTGTCTTGCCAATGAACCAGGGTGTGAGGCTATTGATCTGGCTGGGCTAGAAGATCATGAGAGGCAAGGCATTATTGAAAGGGCCATCAGGTCCATTAAAACCCTTGTAGCCAAAGAAGATGGCAATCTGCTGGCTGACAGTGGGTCATATGCTGACAGAGCTCTGTGGTCCACCAGGTTGTGCCAAGTCCTCAACAGGAGGCCACTCATGAAAACCCCACAAGGGGTGGTCATTACACCAGATGGATTGCATGCAGGCATTTATCCACCTGAGGTACTAGCCCTATACAACGCACAGCGAGCACAGACAGCTAGCAGGTTAGCTGTCAAGGATGCAAAGCATCCACGTCCCACCTTCAGAGAAGGGGATCAGGTCCTATTCTACAAGGAGTCGGGACTAGGCAAGGTGGGTACCTGGCATGGGCCAGCCACCATCCTAAAGTTTAACACCACTGGCAGGACAGTGTTAGTTAAACACAATGACACGGGAAAATTCACAGGTGTTCACCTCACAGGATGAAATTGTATTTTCCAACTGTGTCAGACGTGGCAGAGGAGGAAGAGCTGTTGGCCGACAGCCCTGTACAGTTGCCTGGCATCCCAGCGTTGCCCAGTGAGTGGTTGTTTGGAACACCCACTGGTGAGTGTGAGAGCCACACCCACTGTGACACCCAGGTCACCCTTGATGATTGCAGGCAGTCACTGCAGGCTTGGCCCCCTGCAGCAGAGGGTCACATTGGCAAAACAGGTGATCAGCAACCTATCACCTCTTCAAGTGTGAACATAGCTCAGCCACTAGCTGCACCTTCCAAACGCAGCCTAGCAGACGCTGTTCGCATTTTACAAGCAGCTCATAGAGCCAAAGCTCAAACTGCTGCAGGATCAGCTAAGGTGGGGAAGGTTGGGCAGAATGACAATAGCCCATTTATGGTTGCAGTGGACACACAAGCCCAGGTCAGCATTATCAGTGCCCTGGCTGTGCCCCATTTGCCTTTGGAACCTTCACCCTGGCACCATGTGGCTGATTTCTCAGGGCAGTCATCCCTCAAGGTATTAGGTCAGGTCATGTTGACTATACTCGGTATCCCCACTCCTTTTCAGGTCTTGGAAGGTTATAAAGGGAATGCTTTGTTGGGGGATCCTTTTCTCTGTTACCCTGGTGTCCTCATCTCCAGTGATAGACTATCCATCCAGGACATGGGTGGTGTTGATCTGAATCATTTCAAAATTTCTCTTGAAAAACTTCTTAACACCAACATTGCTTCTGTAAAATTTGCTACACCCAAGTATGCCCCAGGGCAAGAACCCTGTGTGGCAGACTTGGTTCACAACCAAAAACTTCATCCCAACTCATTTGGATTGGGCAAGCATGATGTGGCTAAAATGTCTCCTCTTTCTTATGAACAGATAGAGCAAGACTGTCGCACACACATAGGATTCCTAAAATGGGTGGAGGCCTTTAACAAGGCCAGGGAAGAATGGGTAGTGCCAGATCCTCTTAGTCCTTCTCATACTCCCCTGTCACACCTATTGACAAAAAGCCTGCAGGGTGCAAGCACTTGCGCCTGAAGTTTGTGTGTAAACATAAGCCAGCAGCAGATGGGTCAGTCATTTTCATGCTAGACCTTGTGTGACAGAGTTCAAGGGCACCACTGATCTGACAGAGGCAGAGTTGTACACGCCAGGCATTCAGCAAACATCCCTAAAAATCTTGCTGTCTGTCTTTGTGGGTCATCTCAATGATGGGGATGACTATGTATGTAAGGCTACAGACATTAAAAGGGCTTTCCTGAAAGGCTCACCTGAGATAGCACAACAAGTGTGGCATGGTCAGGTGTATGTAGTCTCCACTCCCAGAGTTTGGGCAAAACACATCCCTCAGCAGTACCTGAAAGCTAACATAGGTGTTGAAGGGCTGCAATCAGCTCCTCGCATTTTCAGGATGTCAGCTCAGGCTGTGTTTGAAAAGCTAGGGGCTAGATATGATGACATAGACCCTTGCTTCTTTGTGGTCCCACACCCTCATGGCATTCTCACCTTTGTGTGGCATGGGGATGATCAGCTGATTGCTGGGCCAAGGCGTGCTGTGGATGATTTTATTCAACAAGTGTCACAGCATTTTGAGATTGGCAAGCAAGTAGAGCTGGGCACCACTGCCATAAAATTTTGTGGCACAATGTTACAACTCCAGCAGCATCAAAACCAGTGGGTGTGTGCACTCTACTCTCCCAATGATTACATGCACAGCTGCTTGGAGGTTTTGCAAACAAAAATCAAACCTGGAGCCTGTCCTACCATTAGAGGCAAGCTGGGGTGGTTGTGCTCAACGTGTGCACCTCACCTGGCTGTGGTTAGCAGAGTTGATGATGATGTCTTGATGCAAGTAGGTCACAAAGCCATCACCAAAACTCTCCAGGAAGGCCCTCCCCTTATCTTGCACTCCTTGGATCTCCACAAAACCATTCACATCCAAGCTATGATGGATAGTTCCATGGAGTCCAGGCAGATTACCAAGTTGCAGGCAAGGGAGTCAGGCTTGTATTTTGTGCAGAATGATGATGCACCCTTGTCTCTCATTTCATGGTACAGCCGGTTGCATAGACGCAAGGCTGTCAGCAGCAATGCTGCTGAGTGCAGGGCAGTGGTGTCAGCAGTGCTTCATGCCAGGTACTTGAATCATGTGCTGGTTTGGTTGCAGATGCAAGCAGGCAGCAATGCTGGGGTGGTGGCACACTTGCTCACTGACAGTCAGTCAGTCCTCAGTTTTCTTGCTAACCCTTATGCTGTCCACACTGATCTTGACTGGGTGGTCCTGAAACAGGAGTCCACCTACTGGGAGTCCACCCGTCACGTGGAGGACAAACACAACGCTGCTGATGCACTCACTAAAGTGCCTCAGCAGGCAGCTGACCAATACCAGCTGTTGTACCACTTGATGAACCCCTATGGCAAGCAGGCAACCCTGCCCCATAGGGGGGACGCCTAGCAGGGTCCTGTTCACCAGGGCCGCCTAGGTCACCCAGTACCCCTTGGGCAGGTCCAAGGGGTAGGTTGTGGCTTCCAGCAAGGGGGGTTGGTTGGAGTCTGTTTTTCACACATCTGCGTGCCCTATGCCCAATAAAATCTGTTTTGATTTTTTCAACACCATGGAATTTCGTTATGCACACCTTCATAGGTGGGCAGGGGATGCACCTCACATTTTTTCTCCACTAGGGTGTATGCCTTGGTGGATTGGCCTTGAGCTCAGTGGCTCAGGTGCCTCCCATTCAAGTGGAGGGTCAAAGCTCCCTTGACAGGTGGTTACCCAGGACCCCAGTTCACTGTGGATATCCTGGGCCACCTGGCCTCACTGTTCAGTGGCAGTAAAGGCATGGGTGCTGTCATGTTGTCTAGTACAACGTGCTCAGCACAGGTGCAGGATGAAATATTCCTGTCACCTGTCACCAGGACTTCAGTCACCCATGTGCAGGGCAGGGGTGGCTGGTCTCACACGTTGTGCAGGTGCAACGTGGCCAGGTCCAGGATGTCATAGTCCTGTCACCTGTCACTAGGACTTCAGCCCCCTCTGTGCAGGGCAGGGGTGGCTGGTCCTCACATGTTGTGCAGGTACAACATGGACAGTGCAGGGTGCAATAAACCTGTCCACTGTCACTACTCAGGTTGCAGGTAACCTGAGCTCAGTTGACCCAGCCTGGCTGGGTATTTTTCTCTGAGTGGGCGATGATGATGGAACAACATGGAACCTCTTAAACGGTTACCTTGGCATTTTTTACAATGGCTCTCTTGGCTGGTGATGCACTCCCTGGATAGGCAGACAGGCATAGCTATCTCCCTTGTGAGCTCGCGAGGAGGAGGAACTCCCCGGGCATGTTGAGCTAAACGTGATGCCATCACAAGTATTGCACGAGTTCTGGGGCCCATCTTTTTCAGTCCAGATGTTGCAGTATGGGTGTCAGTTGCTCAGCACCTCAGTCAGCTTGGAGTCAGTCTCCTAGCTGGGCAGGATCAGGCTTGAAGTCGCTAGCCTTCAACCTGAAAGGAAAACATAATGGGAGTTAGATGAGATGCTTAGGCTGACACACGGATTTCCGGCCTGCGCGCCGCGTATTGCCTACCGCGGCTGAGCGGGACACCTCAGTACAGTACGGCAGGGTGTACGGTACTGAGGTGTCATGTGGACCGATGTGCGGTTAGTGCCAGACTGTGCCTAGACTCTAGCTCGACCCGCCAGACCCGGGTTATCCGGTTCTGGACGGGCCGAGTGTAGTTGATGCTAGTGACGTGGTCGCATGGCATTGCAGTGTACAGTTGTCCACTGGTGAGGTGCTGCAGGTAGCACCGCCATAGGCATATAGGCGTAGCACTGGGGAGTGCCGCAGCACCCGAGTTTGCCCAGACGTTCCATTCTGAGCCCTCAGCTTCCATTGCTCTCTCATTGTATTATTACTAATACAATCATCATTCGCTCTCAGCTTCAGCAGTTGTTCGTCGTTCCTAGTCTCCATCCAACTGCTGCCAAGCCGAGCCAAGAGCGTGAAATATCGGGTTTCGGAGCGGGTGCTGCCGGGGGTGTTGGAGGACGCCAGCGACAATGGGATGGGAATCCGGTCGTGGGTCATGACGGTAAAGCCTGGAAATTGGCGGAACATGGAGAACAGGAAAATTGTCATGAACATTGCATTGGCCATGGACACCCTTCTCAAGGAGCTGGGCTCAGCAGCCGGGGAGCTTGTGGGCATGGAGTACCTAATGAGGGTGGTGGCGGCCTTGCTGCAGGTGGAGGGGCAAGGGGGGGGGGGTGGAAGGTGGCCAGCCACCTCCTGCCATTGGGGGAGGAGGCTGCACTGTCAGCCACCCCGGCTGTCAAGGCAGCTCTCCAAACTGCCATCCTCTTGGACAAGCTCAGCAAGGCTCAACAAGTAGGGAAATAGAATCCCAGCGGGACCGCTCCCTTTTCCCGCTGCCATACCCACTTAGGCCAGCGTACACCGCGTGGGGCAGGGTGAGATCGGCACGCCGGCGACAGCGTGCCACGCGCCGCCACCGCGAGTACACACTGCAATGCAAGGTAGTGCGTTGGCTTAATTGGCTGTGGGGAGGGGGGCAAGACCCTCCTCCTAACCCTAGAGGGGCGTGCTCTAAGGGGAGGGAGGAGGCCCTTGCGAGGGTCAAGAGGCACTGCACCTGGCACAGTCGCCGCGTAGGGGGCGTTGCGACAGGCCAGGAGCAAGAAGGTGCTGATGCAATATATGGGAAGCAGAATAAGTATGAACAACTGCGCGCGGACGCGGTGAGTCTACCAAAGGCGGAGGTGGCGGGGAAGGCACGGCTGCTCGACCTGTTGGCTATGCGGCCGAGCTGGCGGGAGATATATGCCAGCGAAGAGAACTGCATCAAGCCAGCGGTCGTGGCGAGCGCAAAGTATTGGAATGTGCCCAAGCCCAGCCGGGGATGCTCCATGGCTGAATGGGGCAAGCTCATGAGCCGGGCAGCGGGCGTGGGCATGGTGGCGTTCCGGGAGAGGCGGCCCAAGTGGGTGGATGGCTGCTTTGGAGTGGCCAAGGGGGTGGGTGAGCTTCGGTTCATCGTCAACAGGAAGCTGGGCAACCTGCTGTGGGTGGACCCCCCCAAGATCCTGCTACCCCACCTGGGCATCCTCGTGGAGGTCTACATCAAAGGCTGGTGCTACTGCGCCAAGAGCGACCTCGTGTCATACTACTATTCCATCGAGGTGCCCGAGTGGTGGTGGGACTACCAAGGGCTTCCTAGTGTGTGGTCGACTAGCGTAGGTCTGGCAGGGCCCAGGCGGAAGGTGTGGCCCGTGCTCAAGGTGCTGGCCATGGGACATTCCCATGCGGTGGCGCTGGGGGAGGCCATCCATGAGATGGTGCTCTACATGACCGGTGCCCTGGATCCGAGGCGCCAGGTCAACTACCTCTCAAGCGCAGGTGAGCTCACCTTGGTGCGCGACGAGTGTGGCCAGCCACTGCGCTTGGCCATCGAGTACAAGGAGGAGCGCGCCGGGGAGCTTCAGATTGACCTGGAAAACCCCCCTGCCCCCATGCTGTCCATCACCATTGATGACTTGGTGGCCAGCAACGGGCGGACCTGCGAGGCGGTGAACCAGCTCATCACGCGCGCTATTGAGGAAGGCTACCTCCCTAACAACCTTGTGCCGTCTAAGGAGAAGACTAAGATGGCGAGCCTGGAAGGGGACGAGCTAGAAGCCCTAGGGGTGGTGCACCGACGGAACGGCGTGCTGGAACCAACGGTCAAGCAGCTCAACCTTGTGATCGCCCACACGCAGGCTATACTCACTCGAGGCCGAGCTACGGCCGAGGGGCTGGCTGCCGTCTTGGGGCGGTGGTTGTGGCTGCAGATGTTAAGCCGCAGCTGCTTGTCCATTTGGCAGCAATGTTTCAAATTCATCAGCCTGCAAGGGTGGGGGCAGCGATCCTGGGTGCTGTGGGCCGGGGTGCGGGAGGAGTTAGAGTGTGCCCTGGCCTTGGCTCCCATGCTAAGGGTTGACCGAAGCGCACCTTTGGCCCGTGAGGTGGTTGCATCTGACGCGTCCACCTACGGGCAAGGTGTCGTGTACGCAACCATGGAGCCGGGCGATGTGACGGAGCTGGCGAGGGCACGAGAGGTGCGGGGGTACCCGACTTTGCTCATACCAAGTGAGGTGGCCTACGCTGGCCCTAGGCCACTGAGCGCGCGGGCGCAACAAGCAATCACTAGCCAGCAATGGCGGGTTGGGGTCCGGAGTCGTTGGCGGGATCCGGGGATGCACATCAACGAGAAGGAGGTGCGGGCTGCAGTGAAGGGCGTGGAGAGGAGTGCGCGCAGCTTGGCAAACCGAGGCAAGCGGGTGGTGAGGTTGGTGGACTCCACCGCGGCGTTGGGCTGCTTGGCTAAGGGGCGGTCCTCATCCCACAAGCTCAACAAGCAGTGCCGCCGCTTGTGCGCGCTGACCCTCGCCACGGGGAGTCGTTCCCAGTGGGTGTGGACGCCGAGTGCACTTCAACCAGCCGATGGCGTTTCTCGCGGCCAATCCATGGCGACTTTCTTGGCAGGCTGGGTGCGCGACCTGACCGCGGAAGGCATCCATCCTAACCCGGGGCCCCCTGCACCTGTTAGCTACCTTCCATTGCTAGAGGGGAAAGTAAAGCCGGCTACTTTGCTGGCCTACCGTCGTGGTCTTGATTCCCTCTTGACTTGGTGGGAGGCTGGTGGGCGGGCGGACGGGTCATCGTCACGAGCTGACACCCTTGAGGAGACATTTTGTGCGTATGTCGCCTGGGCTCATTTTCGGGGGTACAGCCGCCAAGTGTGTGTCAATGCCTTGATGGGGTTGCAACTTTATTATCCCGGTATGGTGAAGCGGTGGGACTTGGCCCGTGGCGTCCTCGCTGGGTGGAAAACACTTGTGCCCCCCCGTGCCCCTCCTCCCATTCCATGGGAGGCGGCGTTTGCACTTGCCAGCACGATGGTCATGCAAGGTCAGCGCCTTGCGGGCCTGCTGGTTGTCATCGTGTTCCGCCATTACCTGCGAATCTCGGAGGCGCTGAACCTCCGTGTTGGCCATGTGCGCCTCCAGCCTGACGTTCGGCTTGGGCCGGCTCAACGGGGCGCCCTACTGCTGAGGTCTACCAAGACCTCTAAGGGCAAGACTCAGTCAGTGGTGGTAGAAGATGTGATGTCTGAAACCATCCTCCGTCACTGCATCGCGGGTAAGCACGCTTGGGAGGCCGTGTTCCCTTTCACCTACCCGCAATTCCGGCGCATTTGGCAGGCTGCGAGTCAGGCCTTGGGGGTCGCCCAGATTTTCACCATTCACGGGCTGCGGCATGGAGGTGCCACTCACGATTTCCTCGCGGGTCGCAGCATGGGGGACATCCAGGGCCGGGGGCGCTGGCTTAGCAGCTCCACGGTTGCCCATTATGTGGGCTTGCACCGCAGTTTGGAGGTGCAGCTGCCTGAGGTTATTCTTCGGGCCATGGCCGCCTGCCCCCCTCGGGCCTGGCGGGCTATTTTGAAATTGCCCTCCACCTAATTTGGTTGTTCATTTCTCTGTCATTATGCTAGGTTCTTTGCCCCTGGCATGGATCGCCAGGGAGGGATATAAGGGTAAGGCTAGCCTTTGCCAAGCAATAAGTGTTCCCATGAGCATCGGCGGCCGGGATGTGGCCTGCCTTTTGTATGTGCTCCACTCATTGTTTTAATAAAGAGTCTGGTTACCCTGGAGTTCCACGGTTAATAGAATCGTGGTTCTCTGAACATAGTTTCTTTATAGTGAGATGGAAGGGTAGCCGCTATAGCTAGGTTATTGGGTTCACGTGACATACCTTTTGAGGCCGGTGCGGCCTGATCCGGATCAGTCGTGGCCAAAGCTTTGGCCAGTTTTTCTTGGCCAGGTGGCAGGAGCTACGTTGAGATATAAACCTGCCACTGTCTAGGTTTCTTGGCTCATGGCGTAGTGATTAACTAGATCTAGATTCTTTCTCTCACGCAATATGTGACCTAATAGCCCCGGCAGCCTTACGTAAGCTGCCGGCAATTAGAACGCCACATTGCGTCATTTGTTCAGACGCAACATTTGCGTGGCGAAAAAATGCCGTCCGGGCCAAGGCCGCATGACACGCAAAAAAGGACAAAAACAAACCCACCTAGCTAAGGTCGGCCTCTTTTCTTTTCCCGCCCACCCTCCCTGCGTGTTTGGGGGTAAGGCTAGCCTTTGCCAAGCAATAAGTGTTCCCATGAGCATCGGCGGCCGGGATGTGGCCTGCCTTTTGCATGTGCATGATTACCTCCGGTCCGCACCTTTTCCCCAGCTTGGGGTCTTTGGTGGGCCGGATGCCGTGACAGGTGCTCAACTGTCGCTTGGTCGGCCCAGTGCGCGAGCTGGTGCTCCGTACCTGGGGATGCTTGCACCCCGGGTTGGAGCCGGATGGCTGGCACTGGCGACCCGTGTCTCGGTCCGCGGCCTGCGGCTTTTTCTTCGGAAATTGCTGCTGGCCAGCAAACTTTGCAATTGCCTTCCGCCGAGGGGGGGGTGGTTGGGGCTGGGGACGGCGATGGGAAAAGCGCCTAAGCTAGAAATTTTTTCCCCACGCATAGAAACCTCGGGGGGGAATGCGGTCTTGGCTGAACGGACTCTCGTTCAGCCAGGTGCCTGGGGCTGTGGCCTCGGGCATCCGGGCTGGCGGGGCCTGGGCTAGGTCCACGTTTTTTCTCGAAGCACCCCGGGTCTATGGGGAGACGGCCATAGCGGTACCGACTCGGGGCCCCGAGAGGGGTCATGATAGGCTGGCCGTGCGCAATCGCAGTGCAAATGCGCTGGGCCTTTTTGGGCCTGGCCATGCATCCACAGCCGCCGGGCACACGCCTCCCGATGTGGGGGGCTCCCGTTTTGCGGCAGGGCGGTCACTTGTGACAACGAGCAAGGTGGAGTGCGGCTTCAAGGGAAAGCCAGGGCGGGGGTGATTGGGCAACGTACTTCATGAAGGGCCTTGAACGGCGTGCCTCCGGGCATGTCAATTAGTGTCACATGTATGCTTCCACTTATTGTTTTAATGAAGATGCTGGCTTTTGTGGGAGCTACGTGGGACATGAATCGGGGTTCTTTGAACGGAGTTTCTTCTATACGTGAATGCGGGAACAAGAGGCCGCTGGATGAGCGGCTTATAGGTCGTAGTGTTTTCTCGTAGCTGTTTGGCTAGAGCTTTTGTGATTAGTAGATGCAATATAGTGCATGGTTGAAAAATGAATTAAATAAAATGTGCGTTCCGCGCTTGGGTTGATTATACCCGGGCGGAACGGGGCGTGAGGTGCAGTGCCCCTGAAAAGAACAACCTACGCATTATTTAATACTAGCCGTGCAGATTCGGGATATTCTACCCCCGGTCTACGGTTAGCGTCTTACTAGCATCACTGAACATAAGGGTTTAATGACGTCAGTTAGCTAGGGATAAGGGAGGTTTTGCGACTAAAAGCCGCTCTGGCTGGTTTTGTCGGCCTCTTTCTTTGCTCCCCACCCACCCACCCTTGTCTTGGTTGCCTCTAGGGCAACGTACTTCATGAAGGGCCTTGAACGGCGTGCCTCCGGGCATGTCAATTAGTGTCACATGTATGCTTCCACTTATTGTTTTAATGAAGATGCTGGTTTTTGTGGGAGCTACGTGGGACATGAATTGGTGGTTCTTACGCTCCCCCCACCCCCCCTCAACATGAGACTGTCCTTCATGTAGGACTTGACGGGTGTGTAAGGATTTGACTTTCAAACGGAGGTGCATGTTTATTCACCAACATATGTCATTCAGAATTACGCACCCTGGAGACAAAATACATGAGCTGGTGCCTGCATGGCCGAATGTGGTGCACTCCCCTTGTATTATGCTGTGTAAGGGAATCAAGCAATGTAATTGACATGGGCTGCACATGCTTAGACCAAGGTAACACACATATATGGCCCAATATATCAAGGAGACAACCCAATATATGTCTTGATATATGTCCCCACGATTGATATATGTCCCAATGAATGAAGGTTCCTTTATTGGTACCAGCGTGACTCAGTCTACGTGATAATCAATTTATTAGTTAATTAATTTGTCCCAGTGATGATCAAAGTGTGACATTGTTATCCATTGCCACACAAGGCGTCCCCCTGCCCCTTATTCTCTTTGTGTAACGGCGTAAGATAGGGATACAAAGCACGATGCTTACTGTGCTCAATGTCTTCCCAACGGCAGCATCCTTATACATTAATAATAGACACGTGACTGCGTTCTTATACATATAATAATTAATTTGCCATTGCCACAGTGGCGTTACCATTGCCACTATTTGTATATCAAAGAGAAAACCAGATTACTTGTATTAATTGATTTGTCAAGGAGAAAACCATCTACCTACCTAGTTAATCAATTAGTTAATTAAACCTACCTAGTTAATCAATTAGTATATTAAACGTAGCTATTCATCAACCGGCGGTAGTCATGCGTCCAACGGATTTCAGAATCGTGGTTAATTCTCTGAACATAGTTTCTTTATAGTGAGATGGAAGGGTAGCCGCTATAGCTAGGTTATTGGGTTCACGTGACATACCTTTTGAGGCCGGTGCGGCCTGATCCGGATCAGTCGTGGCCAAAGCTTTGGCCAGTTTTTTCTTGGCCAGGTGGCAGGAGCTACGTTGAGATATAAACCTGCCACTGTCTAGGTTTCTTGGCTCATGGCGTAGTGATTAACTAGATCTAGATTCTTTCTCTCACGCAATATGTGACCTAATAGCCCCGGCAGCCTTACGTAAGCTGCCGGCAATTAGAACGCCACATTGCGTCATTTGTTCAGACGCAACATTTGCGTGGCGAAAAAATGCCGTCCGGGCCAAGGCCGCATGACACGCGAAAAAGGACAAAAACAAACCCACCTAGCTAAGGTCGGCCTCTTTTCTTTTCACGAGGGCGGCGACAGCAAGCCAGGGGAAACGAACCTCTGGTTTGACGAACCTGTACTGTCGGAGCCATTTTTGGCCCTGAGCAGCAATGCCGAAGGGGCGCAAAGCTACAGGAGGGCAGGCAGCGCGCAGGGAGGACGGGACGCCCACACCGCGGGCTGCTGCCGCCAGTCACGCGCCAGTCGCCTTCAGCGCCAAAAAGAAGCAGCTCGCCACTCTGCTCGCCAAGTGCATCAGCCCCGCAGAGGCGGTGGTGGCAGTCGAGCAGGTCTTCGGTGCCGAGGACTGGGTGACGGACGCCAGCTCGTGGAGCTCGAGCCTGGCAGCTGAAGTCTGTCGTGCAGTTGCTGGCCGATCACGTTGATGTTGGCGACGTGTTGGACGCACGTGACCCAAACGGAACGTTGGTGGCAAAACTGCTGGCCGTGGCAGATCTCGCGGCGGACGAGGAGGAGGATCAGGCGCTGCCACCAACGACACCTGCGCAGCGAAAAATGGCCAAGCCGAAAGGCGCGGCCAAGGTTTCGGCAGGTGGGGGGGCTGTCGGAAAGGAAATGAGGGCGAGGTTGGCGACATTCGTTGGGGCACCTCCGGAAACCGAAAATCAGGACGACGAGGAGGACGAGGAGGGGGAGGTCGCAGCCGAGAAATTCATGCAAGGTTTGAAGGCAGCGCTGGGAGGAATGGAGGGGGCGGGAAGCCACTTCAAGGCCTCGAAAGGGGTGGCGCTGCCAAGCCGAGCCAAGAGCGTGAAATATCGGGTTTCGGAGCGGGTGCTGCCGGGGGTGTTGGAGGACGCCAGCGACAATGGGATGGGAATCCAGTCGTGGGTCATGACGGTAAAGCCTGGAAATTGGCGGAACATGGAGAACAGGAAAATTGTCATGAACATTGCATTGGCCATGGACACCCTTCTCAAGGAGCTGGGCTCAGCAGCCGGGGAGCTTGTGGGCATGGAGTACCTAATGAGGGTGGTGGCGGCCTTGCTGCAGGTGGAGGGGCAAGGAGGGGGGGGTGGAAGGTGGCCAGCCACCTCCTGCCATTGGGGGAGGAGGCTGCACTGTCAGCCACCGGCCCGGCTGTCAAGGCAGCTCTCCAAACTGCCATCCTCTTGGACAAGCTCAGCAAGGCTCAACAAGTACGTAGGGAAATAGAATCCCAGCGGGACCGCTCCCTTTTCCCGCTGCCATACCCACTTAGGCCAGCGTACACCGCGTGGGGCAGGGTGAGATCGGCACGCCGGCGACAGCGTGCCACGCGCCGCCACCGCGAGTACACACTGCAATGCAAGGTAGTGCGTTGGCTTAATTGGCTGTGGGGAGGGGGGCAAGACCCTCCTCCTAACCCTAGAGGGGCGTGCTCTAAGGGGAGGGAGGAGGCCCTTGCGAGGGTCAAGAGGCACTGCACCTGGCACAGTCGCCGCGTAGGGGGCGTTGCGACAGGCCAGGAGCAAGAAGGTGCTGATGCAATATATGGGAAGCAGAATAAGTATGAACAACTGCGCGCGGACGCGGTGAGTCTACCAAAGGCGGAGGTGGCGGGGAAGGCACGGCTGCTCGACCTGTTGGCTATGCGGCCGAGCTGGCGGGAGATATATGCCAGCGAAGAGAACTGCATCAAGCCAGCGGTCGTGGCGAGCGCAAAGTATTGGAATGTGCCCAAGCCCAGCCGGGGATGCTCCATGGATGAATGGGGAAGCTCATGATCCGGGCAGCGGGCGTGGGCATGGTGGCGTTCCGGGAGAGGCGGCCCAAGTGGGTGGATGGCTGCTTTGGAGTGGCCAAGGGGGTGGGTGAGCTTCGGTTCATCGTCAACAGGAAGCTGGGCAACCTGCTGTGGGTGGACCCCCCAAGATCCTGCTACCCCACCTGGGCATCCTCGTGGAGGTCTACATCAAGGCTGGTGCTACTGCGCCAAGAGCGACCTCGTGTCATACTACTATTCCATCGAGGTGCCCGAGTGGTGGTGGGACTACCAAGGGCTTCCTAGTGTGTGGTCGACTAGCGTAGGTCTGGCAGGGCCCAGGCGGAAGGTGTGGCCCGTGCTCAAGGTGCTGGCCATGGGACATTCCCATGCGGTGGCGCTGGGGGAGGCCATCCATGAGATGGTGCTCTACATGACCGGTGCCCTGGATCCGAGGCGCCAGGTCAACTACCTCTCAAGCGCAGGTGAGCTCACCTTGGTGCGCGACGAGTGTGGCCAGCCACTGCGCTTGGCCATCGAGTACAAGGAGGAGCGCGCCGGGGAGCTTCAGATTGACCTGGAAAACCCCCCTGCCCCCATGCTGTCCATCACCATTGATGACTTGGTGGCCAGCAACGGGCGGACCTGCGAGGCGGTGAACCAGCTCATCACGCGCGCTATTGAGGAAGGCTACCTCCCTAACAACCTTGTGCCATCTAAGGAGAAGACTAAGATGGCGAGCCTGGAAGGGGACGAGCTGGAAGCCCTAGGGGTGGTGCACCGACGGAACGGCGTGCTGGAACCAACGGTCAAGCAGCTCAACCTTGTGATCGCCCACATGCAGGCTATACTCACTCGAGGCCGAGCTACGGCCGAGGGGCTGGCTGCCGTCTTGGGGCATTGGTTGTGGCTGCAGATGTTAGAGTGTGCCCTGGCCTTGGCTCCCATGTTAAGGACTTAAGGGTTGACTGAAGCGCACCTTTGGCCCGTGAGGTGGTTGCATCTGACGCGTCCACCTACGGGCAAGGTGTCGTGTACGCAACCATGGAGCCGGGCGATGTGACGGAGCTGGCGAGGGCACGAGAGGTGCGGGGGTACCCGACTTTGCTCATACCAAGTGAGGTGGCCTACGCTGGCCCTAGGCCACTGAGCGCGCGGGCGCAACAAGCAATCACTAGCCAGCAATGGCGGGTTGGGGTCCGGAGTCGTTGGCGGGATCCGGGGATGCACATCAACGAGAAGGAGGTGCGGGCTGCAGTGAAGGGCGTGGAGAGGAGTGCGCGCAGCTTGGCAAACCGAGGCAAGCGGGTGGTGAGGTTGGTGGACTCCACCGCGGCGTTGGGCTGCTTGGCTAAGGGGCGGTCCTCATCCCACAAGCTCAACAAGCACTGCCGCCGCTTGTGCGCGCTGACCCTCGCCACTGGGAGTCGTTCCCAGTGGGTGTGGACGCCGAGTGCACTTCAACCAGCCGATGGCGTTTCTCGCGGCCAATCCATGGCGACTTTCTTGGCAGGCTGGGTGCGCGACCTGACCGCGGAAGGCATCCATCCTAACCCGGGGCCCCCTGCACCTGTTAGCTACCTTCCATTGCTAGAGGGGAAAGTAAAGCCGGCTACTTTGCTGGCCTACCGTCGTGGTCTTGAACTCTTGATTCCCTCTTGACTTGGTGGGAGGCTGGTGGGCGGGCGGACGGGTCATCGTCACGCGCTGACACCCTTGAGGAGACATTTTGTGCGTATGTCGCCTGGGCTCATTTTCGGGGGTACAGCCGCCAAGTGTGTGTCAATGCCTTGATGGGGTTGCAACTTTATTATCCCGGTATGGTGAAGCGGTGGGACTTGGCCCGTGGCGTCCTCGCTGGGTGGAAAACACTTGTGCCCCCCCGTGCCCCTCCTCCCATTCCATGGGAGGCGGCGTTTGCACTTGCCAGCACGATGGTCATGCAAGGTGAGCGCCTTGCGGGCCTGCTGGTTGTCATCGTGTTCCGCCATTACCTGCGAATCTCGGAGGCGCTGAACCTCCGTGTTGGCCATGTGCGCCTCCAGCCTGACGTTCGGCTTGGGCCGGCTCAACGGGGCGCCCTACTGCTGAGGTCTACCAAGACCTCTAAGGGCAAGACTCAGTCAGTGGTGGTAGAAGATGTGATGTCTGAAACCATCCTCCGTCACTGCATCGCGGGTAAGCACGCTTGGGAGGCCGTGTTCCCTTTCACCTACCCGCAATTCCGGCGCATTTGGCAGGCTGCGAGTCAGGCCTTGGGGGTCGCCCAGATTTTCACCATTCACGGGTTGCGGCATGGAGGTGCCACTCACGATTTCCTCGCGGGTCGCAGCATGGGGGACATCCAGGGCCGGGGGCGCTGGCTTAGCAGCTCCACGGTTGCCCATTATGTGGGCTTGCACCGCAGTTTGGAGGTGGAGCTGCCTGAGGTTATTCTTCGGGCCATGGCCGCCTGCCCCCCTCGGGCCTGGCGGGCTATTTTGAAATTGCCCTCCACCTAGTTTGGTTGTTCATTTCTATGTCATTATGCTAGGTTCTTTGCCCCTGGCATGGATCGCCAGGGAGGGATATAAGGGTAAGGCTAGCCTTTGCCAAGCAATAAGTGTTCCCATGAGCATCGGCGGCCGGGATGTGGCCTGCCTTTTGTATGTGCTCCACTCATTGTTTTAATAAAGAGTCTGGTTACCCTGGAGTTCCACGGTTAATAGAATCGTGGTTCTCTGAACATAGTTTCTTTATAGTGAGATGGAAGGGTAGCCGCTATAGCTAGGTTATTGGGTTCACGTGACATACCTTTTGAGGCCGGTGCGGCCTGATCCGGATCAGTCGTGGCCAAAGCTTTGGCCAGTTTTTTCTTGGCCAGGTGGCAGGAGCTACGTTGAGATATAAACCTGCCACTGTCTAGGTTTCTTGGCTCATGGCGTAGTGATTAACTAGATCTAGATTCTTTCTCTCACGCAATATGTGACCTAATAGCCCCGGCAGCCTTACGTAAGCTGCCGGCAATTAGAACGCCACATTGCGTCATTTGTTCAGACGCAACATTTGCGTGGCGAAAAAATGCCGTCCGGGCCAAGGCCGCATGACACGCAAAAAAGGACAAAAACAAACCCACCTAGCTAAGGTCGGCCTCTTTTCTTTTCCCGCCCACCCTCCCTGCGTGTTTGGGGGTAAGGCTAGCCTTTGCCAAGCAATAAGTGTTCCCATGAGCATCGGCGGCCGGGATGTGGCCTGCCTTTTGTATGTGCTCCACTCATTGTTTTAATAAAGAGTCTGGTTACCCTGGAGTTCCACGGTTAACTCGTCGTCTGTCCCTGGTCCTAATTTTAGGACTGAGTTCAACTCAGTCCTAATTTTAGGACCTAATTTTGAGGTTTTGTAGAAAATTCGCCCCGGTCGGAATATTTGGCAGAAAAATTTTCTCAAAATTTATTCAAATACTACTTGAAAAGATCTTTCTTGGACATATTTTTGGGATTTTTTTGGATTTGGTTTGGGCGGCTAACCGTACGGTGAAAGTACAGGTGGTAAGGGTACATTTTCACGCGAAACGTGAGTTCCGGAAATGCACGACCTAGCCATGGCGGCTTGCGCCCATGCATGCAGTTTACGTTTTCGGACGATTTTGCGGGCCAAACCCAGGAAATAGATTTTTTATGTCCTAAAGATGATACAAGTGAATTTTAACCTCGCGGGGATGCGATTTACTGGGTGTCGGCACTGTTCTTGCTGGAAAAATCTGCGATTAGGCAGGTCGACGGAATGGATTACTACAATTGATTCCCGGATCAAATCGAAGGGTTTATAGGTTTCTTTCTACCTTTTATCATGTATTGTCGTAGATTAAGTCTAGTGGCAGTAAAGATTTGATGATTTCGACCACTCTGTCACGTCATGGGTTGTGTGCCGCAAAGTGCCACTTTTGCAGGCACCGCCTGGGCCAAGGTAACGCCAGCCGTGCCAGGTGAAGCTGGAATATCGCTGCTTCATCGTTTCTTGGTATTCTTACATGAGTTTAAGCTTGCGATGCGCTGTCAGTTTTGAGTCTTGCTGCTCTTTCTTGACCGTTGCCTGCCCCTCTCTAAAACCATCTTTTTAGATGATCTTACCAGGCATTTGCCTTACCGTAGCGTGGCTGTACAAGGTTTTAGGTGCTGAATGGGTTAAAACGCTTTCATAGATGTTAGTTATTCTCTTGCTATGTTTATACTGCATGATTGTGTGGTCATGGGCTGCGTCAAGGGTACTGTCAAGCTTATACGGGCGAGTGAAAAATCTTGGTGATAAACCACTGTCATCATGTGCCAGCAGGTATCTTGGCCATGTCATGGCAAGGTAATACAGTTTTATCCATGTCCATTCTTGTAAAGAACAATTAAATGTGACTAACCTACCCATTATATCGGTGGTTATTACTTATAATACATCCCTTTGTAGCTACGTATCCATACGCATTCCCTATATGTATGCATAGGCTTTTACACATACTAAGGTACAATATAACTGCAATATGATGATGCAAGTATGTTTTCCTATTATGCCTGAAGGGAAATGGGCTGATTGACATGCTTTGTGGCCACGCTACTATGAAGTATGACCGCACTTACATGCTTGCCAATTGCTAGCATGGCCCAGTCCTATGTATAGGACTGGCAGTATTTGGCGTGTTTCAGGCAGTGCCAGTGGCCAAATTGAGTCCAGTTTTTTGCCACAGGTCAAGAACTATATTGTTTACATGCCTGTATTTTTTTAACATGCATATGGAATTTATTCAATTTTTGCCACTCATGCTTCCACACAAAAATGCAAATTCGCCGACGGTGCCATACATCCATGTAATTTTTAGGAGTTTGGGTCAAGTTTTCACTGATGTAGTATTTTTGCCAGCAAGAGGACATCAAATACTCCATAGACCCACGTCTAAGCATCTTGGATGGACCCCCCACCTAGTCACTACACACGGTTGAAAAAGGTCAACTCAGTCCTATTATTAGGACTGAGTTGGGACAGACGACGAGTTAATAGAATGGTGTTTGACATGAATCACGGCCCACGGGCTTGAAGGTGTCTTCAATGGTACCTTCAAAGAACAGCTAGTAGAGGACATGGGGGGCCTAGGCCTCTCCGTGATCTGGAACAAGATGATGGACAAGGCCAAGTGGGCCCAGGTCATAGAGGACAACGAACCCCCTCCCGTGGGGAAGCGCTCGCGTTTGCAAACATGTGGGCCCAGGAAGCTAGACAATTCGTCCATCCATCCATCCATCCATCGGGGTTAATGCTCCGTGACTCCCCAACGGGAGCACGAGTCTAATTAATTAATTGATTAATTAATTAATTAATGGTACCAAAGTGGGGATCCTGTCAATGTCAAGAATCCTGTCTTGAATATGCCCATTATGCTGACCGTGCAGAAATCTATGATACGGGCAATTGTATTCGAGCCCTAATTAACAAATAGATATGCTCGGATAGTAGTACCTAAGTGGGATTCGTCCTATGTGAACGGACACTATGACTATGTGCCAAGTTGTACAATGGCACTAGGACTGTTGGTCACTATCTTCACCAGATTATAGTATTGTGTCATGTGCATGTCATAGCATGCCGTACCGAGTCATGCATGCGCATGCACCATGTTCCAACATACCAGCTGTCGTTATCGACCCATTGTCGGCCCATGCGCATACCAGGGCTGCCGCCAGCACTCACCTACCATAACTACCAATGTTCACGCTACCTTGAGGTAGCCATGGAAAGCCACACCATATGGACGTAATAAATAATTTTCCTGGCTCCTGACGCTTAAGTTGGCAATGATTCACCACCTACAAATTATTCATTGAAGTCCCCATAGTAATCACACATGCCTTTAACATGGTATCGGAGGTCCGGGGCAAGATCTTTCAACGGAATTAACCAACCTCTAAGCGGCAGCTCACATTTTATTGAGCGCCTTGATCATAGTTTATATTTTCATATACGGAGCAGCTTGGTCGAATTCTTGTACTTGATACGACCATGATTATGGCGCAGATGCTACCGTGAAATTCAAGGCTTTCAATCGACTTACTTCAATGTGTGGTAACACCAAATATTCGGGGTGACACCTACCGTCGCTAAAATCCGTCAAGAATTTCCCAAGTTCCGGTGCGCAGGCCAGATCTACGCTTTTATACTTATATATGCCCGAAACTGATCAAATGCCAACATTTCGGTGATGGGGACGTCGGCACTGAAGCCTGGCACTCAAAAGGTGCCGGCTCTGGTTCCAGGCAGCGCCAGTGATTTTTTACCTGGCAGCACATTTTTGGCCGAGTGTAGTGCGTTCAATCGGCGCGGGGTCACTGACGGGCTCCCACTGAGCCGCCCGAGCTGTGAGCATTGACGAGAAATCGGCGGAGCTGTTTACCTCAAGAATTTTTCATGACAACCGGTCTTTCTTTTGTACCGGCACCATTTCGCTTGGCATCAACATTCTTTTGGGCGCATTCTTTCAAACCGGAATTCTTTTTAAACGGTCCTCACTTCAAGAGCCCAGAGCCTGCCATGCTCCAAGTTTCCAAGAAAAAAGGGAAGATTCCCTGGGTCCTGCTCTCAAGGCCAGCCTGCTGACACAGCTGCACACCACAATAAGGAGGGTGCTCACTAACCCCCACGTTGTTTTCAGCACTAGTTGCAGTTTTATCATTCAGTCCCATCAGCACCATCACACTGGCATCAACAAGCACAGCAGGCAACACCAGCAGGAACAGAGTACACTGCATAGTCCATGCAGGCAGCTACCCACACTTGCCTAGCCAGCAAGGAGAAGTAGTAGCACCCAGCAGCACATGCATGACTCTCCACGACAGGCGTAGAGTAGATAGTAGCTGCAGTCAGCTGCACGCACTTGTCTAGCCAACAAGTAGCAGTCCAGCAACCAGCTCTACATCCTCACGTCACAGTTCACCTTGTAGTAGTTGCAGTAAGTTGCACCAAAACCTGTTGGCAAACAAGTCAAAGTAGCACTACCAGCACCACACAAGAAACTGTACCCACACACAGCATAGATCGTGTGTGCACACACAACAGCTGACGTCACTGGTTTACCAACAGCTACCAGTACCCAACGTTTCCAGCTGCAACCCTGGCATCAACCAGTATACCGGCTACAGTCTGCATCCAGACTCAACACTGAGCAACCTTTACAGTTTAAGAGCCTGTTTCCAGTTTGGCTCCACCCTCGTGTGGCGCACTCCATGTGACAATATGGGGCTACACAACCTTAATTGCCCTCATTTTTCTTGCTGTTTTATATCAAGACCAGGGTGTCGTGTAAGGAGGGAATCCACTTAGGTACCCGACTACCCTCGCCCAGGATCTAGCATTTGTATTTATAGACAGCATCATGTGCAAGGAGGGTGTCAAGAATCCTGTCTTGAATATGCCCATTATGCTGACCGTGCAGAAATCTATAATACGGGCAATTGTATTCGAGCCCTAATTAACAAATAGATATGCTCGGATAGTAGTACCTAAGTGGGATTCGTCCTATGTGAACGGACACTATGACTATGTGCCAAGTTGTACAATGGCACAGGGACCGTTGGTCACTATCTTCACCAGATTATAGTATTGTGTCATGTGCATGTCATAGCATGCCGTACCGAGTCATGCATGCGCATGCACCATGTTCCAACATACCAGCTGTCGTTATCGACCCATTGTCGGCCCATGCGCATACCAGGGCTGCCGCCAGCACTCACCTACCATAACTACCAATGTTCACGCTACCTTGAGGTAGCCATGGAAAGCCACACCATATGGACGTAATAAATAATTTTCCTGGCTCCTGACGCTTAAGTTGGCAATGATTCACCACCTACAAATTATTCATTGAAGTCCCCATAATAATCACACATGCCTTTAACAGATCCATACCTAGGTCCTCAAAATTGACTTAGTTTGTTAGCAGGAATGGTGTTTGGCTAATGATAATAAATAGCACACCTTATCCACCCACCCACCCACCCATCCACCCACCCACCCACCCACCCACCCACCCACCCACCCACCCACCCACCCACCCACCCACCCACCCACCCACCCACCCACCCACCCACCCACCCACCCACCCACCCACCCACCCACCCACCCACCCACCCACCCACCCACCCACCCACCCACCCACCCACCCACCCACCCACCCACCCACCTGGTCCACCCACCCATACAACCACACACAATGCACCAAATTGGTGCATTAGGTATTAGGTATGATACCCACACCCACCCAAACACATGCCCACCCACCCAGGCATACACGCACGCACGCACGCACGCATGCACGCACGCACGCACGCACGCACGCATGCACGCACGCACGCACGCACGCACGCACGCACGCACGCACGCACGCACGCACGCACGCACGCACGCACGCACGCACGCACGCACGCACGCACGCACGCACGCACGCACGCACGCACGCACGCACGCACGCACGCACGCACGCACGCACGCACGCACGCACGCACGCACGCACGCACGCACGCACGCACGCACGCACGCACGCACGCACGCACGCACGCACGCACGCACACACGCACGCACACACGCACGCACGCACGCACGCAGTCATGCCCTCCCTCCCTCCCTCCCTCCCTCCCTCCCTCCCTCCCTCCCTCCCTCCCTCCCTCCCTCCCTCCCTCCCTCCCTCCCTCCCTCCCTCCCTCCCTCCCTCCCTCCCCACCACACCATCCAAGGCTGCCTGCCTCCTGTGTGTCTTCCAGGTCCAGACCAGCCTGAACCTACCCCTGGTAATGTCGTCAGCTTGCGAGCGTTCCCACGTGCCTAGTCCTATAGGTGGCTGGCAACGTGCGTAACCCCATTCATGCATGCGTGCATGCACGCATGCGACCATATTTGAACATATCTGTCCAGGCCTGCCAAAACATGACCATGCAAAGATACACGCAAACTAGCGTACCAGCCGCAAGCATGTGTGCAAATATAAACGGCTGTTCGCCTGCCCCTCTGCCTGCACTTCATCCTGCCTGTCAGTATGTCTGCCGACACAGGATGCAGGAGGGAGGCTGCCTTCCACAGGCTAATCCCACCAAGGAAATGAAATAAAGCGCATAAAAGCAAAGCAACCAACAGCAAGAGGCAAAAGGTTACATAGATGAATGCCATATGCAAGACGTATGGACAACATGACACTCAAGGCGCCAGAATACCCTGAGCATCCATAACATTGACGCAGTCAGGTGCGGCAATTTATCAATGCAGGTGTTTGCGGCCGTCGAATCCACGGCAGCGGTGCCAGACGGAAGGACAGCACACATCCTAGGTCCCGCAAAGAATTTCTTCAGCGGCCACCGACAGCACCGGAAAATAAAATTCCAGCAAGAAGCGCAACAAAAAATAACAAAACCTGACTAGACCTCCATTTTCAACCACCCTATCTATCACCCTAAGCCAGAACTGCGGCTCACCAGATGCTCCGGAGGTCAAGCAGTATCCAGTTTTCACTTACGCACGTTTCCGCAGTATTCTCACGGCATTCCCACCGGCAGCTACCTCGGTCCGCCCAAAAACTTCTGTACGATAGAGCCCATGGATGTATCCCGCATTCGACGCCTTTTCGAAGTGATCGCGTCACGTAGGCAGCTGTAGGCACACGATTCACACGATTCCGGATAGCCCAGTTTTTCATTCTTTGATCATCGCAATCGGTCGCTATATGCATGACTCCAACCTCAGCGTGGAGCGCTGCAGACTGAGAAATGTAGCAATTATACACATAAGCACGAGATTTTTCACAGATTTCTTTCTGAAACGATTGTTTTCGCAGCAAGAATGAGAAATGCCGTCTCCATAGCTCCACGAGCTGACGACCTCGCCATCATACTAATGAAGTCAGAGTTGCATGTACTAAATATTCGCGTCGTTAGTGCTTTCGGATCGGATTTGGTCGGGTACGAATTGTCACTAATCAGTATCCGACCAGATTTCTCGGGTAAACCGTACTAACGAACCCAAAATTGTCACTAAATGAGGTGCCGAAATCACTAAGGAAGTGAGCTGACCCTGTAAGGGTCTTGCTGCAGCGAGACCCTAACGTCGATACAAAAACAAATCATTTTTAGGGTGAGCGAAGAAAGAACCCTCCCATCATGAAAACATGAAAATTTGACATTCCTTGGGGTCTCGCTGCAGCGAGACTCTTACGTCAATACAAAATCAAATCATTTTTAGGGTGAGCGAAGAAAGACCACTCCCATCATGAAAACATGAAAAATTGACATTCATTGGGGTCTCGCTGCAGCGACTCAGACCCTTACGTCAATACAAAAGCAAAATTCCGAGGGTCTACCCGCAGTGAGACCCTTACGTCCATGCGTGAATTCTATCACAACAATGAAGAACAGTGCACAACAAAAATTTATTCATGCCAGCACCCCCCCACATTTAATAATTCATGCCATCACCCCCCACATTTATTTATTCATGCCAGCAACCCCCCACATTTAATTATTCATGCCAGCACCCCCCCACATTTATTTATTCATGCCATCACCCCCCCACATTTATTTATTCATGCCAGCACCCCCCACATATAATTATTCATGCCATCACCCCCCCACATTTATTTATTCATGCCATCACCCCCCCACATTTATTTATTCATGCCAGCACCCCCCACATATAATTATTCATGCCAGCACCCCCCACATTTAATTATTCATGCCAGCATCCCCCCCACATGTATTTATACGTAGCATCACCCCCCACATTTAATTATTCATGCCATCACCCCCCACATTTAACTATTCATGCCAGCCCCCCCCACATTTATTTATTCATGCCAGCAACCCCCCACATGCATTTATACGTAGCAGCACCCCCCCACATTTAATTATTCATGCCATCACCCCCCCACATTTAATAATTCATGCCATCACCCCCCCACATTTAATTATTCATGCCAGCACCCCCCACATTTAATTATTCATGCCATCACCCCCCCACATTTATTTATTCATGCCAGCACCCCCCACATTTATTATTCATGCCAGCACCCCCCACATTTATTTATTCATGCCATCACCCCCCACATATAATTATTCATGCCATCACCCCCCCACATTTATTTATTCATGCCAGCACCCCCCCACATGTATTTATACGTAGCATCACCCTCCCACATTTATTTATTCATGCCATCACCCCCCACATTTAATAATTCATGCCATCACCCCCCACATTCAATTATTCATGCCAGCACCCCCCACACATGTATTTATAGGTAGCAGCACCCCCCACATGTATTGATACGTAGCATCACCCCCCCACATTTAATTATTCATGCCAGCACCCCCCCCACATGTATTTATACGTAGCAGCACCCCCCTACATGTGTTGATACGTAGCAGCACCCCCCCACATTTATTTATACGTAGCATCACCCCCCCACATGTATTATTCATGCCAGCTACCCCCCCACATGTATTTATACGTAGCATCACCCCCCCACATGTATTGATACGTAGCAGCATGCACCCCCCCCACATTTATTTATTCATGCCAGCACCCCCCCACACATGTATTTATACGTAGCAGCACCCCCCTATACATGTATTGATACGTAGCAGCACCCCCCCACATTTATTTATACGTAGCATCACCCCCCCACACGAATTATTCATGCCAGCCCCCCCCCCACATGTATTTATACGTAGCATCACCCCCCCACATGTATTGATACGTAGCAGCACCCCCCCACATTTATTTATTCATGCCAGCACCCCCCCACACATGTATTCATATGTAGCAGCACCCCCCTACATGTGTTGATACGTAGCAGCACCCCCCCACATTTATTTATACGTAGCATCACCCCCCCACATGTATTATTCATGCCAGCCCCCCCCCACATGTATTTATACGTAGCATCACCCCCCACATGTATTGATACGTAGCATCACCCCCACACATTTATTTATTCATGCCAGCACCCCCCCACACATGTATTTATACGTAGCAGCACCCCCCTACATGTATTGATACGTAACAGCACCCCCCCACATTTATTTATACGTAGCATCACCCCCCACACGTATTATTCATGCCAGCCCCCCCCCACATGTATTTATACGTAGCATCACCCCCCACACGTATTGATACGTAGCATCACCCCCCCACATTTATTTATTCACGCCAGCACCCCCCCACATTTAATAATTTATGCCATCCCCCCCCCACATATAATTATTCATGCCAGCACCCCCCCACATGTAAACGCCGTTTTTGATAGAACAATTTTAGTCAGCCTACCATCCACGATGCGGCAAAAGATCACCTTTTTTTGTTATTCGGCAAAATGAAGACCGATTTCTCGCAAACTTTCGTTATGCAGGCAGGTAGCAACGTCCGATGTTATAATCCGGCAGGTAGCATGCAAGCGTCGAAACGATATGAAGGGGGAAAAAAGCATTAAACAGGAGCACCGATTAGAAACGCGGCAAATGCAGTATGTGCACATCTACACCTATAACCTAACCAGACCAAAGGCATAGCAAACATTGAAAGGGTGACCCAAGTGAAAGCCTAGCACCACCATGATCGACATGTGCGAGACCAAGAAACGCTCCAGGGCAACTAGACTAAAGGGATGGATGCCAGATTTGGATTAGGATCGGCTTAGCTGACTCTACCAAGATGTCTGCAGGGTTTAGCTAGCAACGAAAAGAAGGAAGCCAGACAGATTTACCACTCTTGCTGCAACGTAAACAGTTTCTTGCGATGGCAGCAAAGACATAGTCTTCGCCCAGCTGGCTAACTGTGTCGTCGGCGTGGATGCGCTGTTCAGTTGCCGTTTTTGATAGAACAAATTTTGTCAGCCTACATTTTGTACCATCCACGATGCGGCAAAAGCTCACCTTTTTTCTTTATGCGGAAAAATGAAGATCGATGTCCTTGCTTGAAGACCGATTTCCTTTCATTGCAGGCAGGTAGCAAAGTCCGATGTTGTAAAAAAGCAGGTAGCATGCAAACGGTGGCAGCTCGTTACTATCAGCTACTGTATGGGGTCTCTCTGCGGCTGCGCTTCGTTTTCGATGGGCAATGGGACGGTCGCAATTCGCAAACCGGACGCGGCGTCACAGGGCTGAACGGTATTGAAAAAATTGGAAACGTGGCATCCTCGTTCCTCCCCACGGAACTGAAAACTGGAAGCGCGGCGCTGGTGCAAAAGCTCGATCCCATTTTTTGTATAACCAAGCTAGCGGAGTGGACGACATCCAATACGCCGTCACCCTTGCTTGTGGCCGCAGGTATAAAAAGAGACGACCTCCAGCCCATTTATGTACCCCGGAACATTTGGATCTTTGGTTGACATCGTTACCATGCAGAAATGTACAATGAGGTTCTGGGTTCGATTCCTGGTGTGGTCATGGTAACATTTTTTTTCCTGCACATCTACTGAAATCAGTCATAGCACCAAACGGTCACGCTGCAGCGAGACGATATAGCCCTGGAGGCCGCTGACAAACCTGCCATCCCGTATGTCTTACTATTATAGATTGCCGAACTTAAAAATAATAATAGTCTATACCACTTTTTCTTGTAAATGATTTACTAAATATTATAATTCTATATACTTGAACATACCATATTATTAAAGTATGTGGAATTAATCCATGCTATTCACAATATACTATAAAATCTTTTATGACACTTGAGCTCCCAAGAAAACCAGCATTTGATTGAAAACAATGAGTAGAGCCCCTGCCAAAGGCAGGTTTAAGTAGTCATCTCGTCTCCCTCGCATGCAGGAGCAAGAGCCCCCCAAGGGTGGGATGGGTGGGAAGAAACAATTACGGGTCACAACCCGCCGACCATGCTTATCAAGCCTACCGTCAAAATGGAAAACGGCAAAACCAGAAATATCCTAACGCTGACACTTTAATAATTCAGCCAGCCAGCTCATCTGTCACACGTCTGAGCTGTCAGGCCATGTGTACTCTTCGAATGCAACCCTGAACACACTACCCAACCAAGCAGCACACCAATCAATTGGTGAGTGCTGGTTACATCAGATTTTATTACAGCTTTTTGACGCAACTTCCGTCAGCATTCCACACATGGCCGGCCGTTCAAACAAACGGCGCCTGACTTACAAAAGGCAAAGCTAGTTGCCAGTAGGATTCCCCGGTAAACAACAAGTCGTCCCCATTCGTCTAACAAGCCTCTCTGCATGTACAGCCACAAGGTTGTGGCGGCCCTTTCTTTCCCGCATTCTGTTTAATAAACTATTTTCAGAGAAATCCGATTGCAAAATATACTGTAATTAGTATATATATTTTCTGATAATTATTTTATCAATGCTACTGTGTTATTTTTGTTATTCCCGCCATGCAGGTATCTCGCCTGGGAGAATTAAAGAGAATGAGCCGCGAAGGTGAGGAAAACCTGACATCTTTTCGCCCTTATTGGGTCCTCTCTGCAGCTAGACCATTTCTAACCACAAGCAATAGCTTAAGTTCAAGGGTCTCGCTGCAGCTAGACCCTCTTTATGGTTGGTTTAAAAATAATGAATCAGAAGTCTGTGATTTATCAATCGCACGCCGCAATGAAGGGTCTAGCTGCAGCGAGACTCCAATCTTGGTTGGGGTATGCTAAGTTCACCACATCAGGAAATCTTTTCGTCTAACGGACAAAGCCCCTCTAAGGGTCTAGCTGCAGCTAGACCCCAATCGTCGTAAAAAATGATACACTTTCGAACTTTGTCTGTAATTGTCGCTTTTCCCAACGATACTCGATTTGCATGGATTTCGTTGTGCCGGTCGTCATGGCATGCAGCACGCGAACGGGTGGGAGTTTTCGCCCTTGCGTCCGGTCGTCCAGGATTCAGTGCAATTAAGTTGAACACCGGGACGAAGCAGTCAACTGGCGCAAAAAGGGTTTTCGGAGATGAGAACCAGAATCCAGCGCAGCCTGAAGCCAAGGAAGTCAAGCGGCCGGGAGAATACTCAAAAAAGAGGGTTATTGGGGAATATTTCGCTGACCAGGCGTTTGAAGCGGCTCAGGCGATGACAAAACCCGAGGGGCGGGGGCCGGCTTTCGACCAGATGATTGCTGGCTTTAACTCTAGGGCCGCTGAACTAGGTCACGGGGTATCATGAGGAGGCGAAAAAGCTTTACAATCAGGAGCGGATGGCAGAACTGAACAGGTTCTGGGTGGCTCGGATTAACGGCTTTTTTGATGGTCTGACCAAAAGCGACGCAGACAGAGACGTCAGGATGGTGCTGATGTCCACGCTTTACTGTGGTGACGACTTGGAGAAGGAGTTTTCGGCCGCGGAGTTGGAGAACCTGACGGGGATGGACGCCAAGAAGATTCGCGGAATTCGCGCGATACGAAGGCAGCAGAAGTTGGACTACCTCAGACACGCGCAGGCTCGCAAGGGGCGCCCTTTGCCGCAATTCGTGATTGACGCGATAGTGGACGCGTGGATGCACGATGATGAGTCGCGCGCCTCCTCCCAGATGAAGGATGTCAAGCGCACTTACAGCAGGGAGGGTCGTGGCAATCACGGGGTGCTCGTCGCCGTTGAGGGAGCGCGCTATTACATGACCTCCAAGGAGGACATGTACAATCACTTTCTCGAAAAGCATGCGTACTGGAACAAAAGGAGTGACCAGTATGATAAGGACGTGGGCATTCACGTGGGCTACACGACCTTCTGCAAATACGCGCCCGATTGCATCAAGGGCAAGTGGAAGGAGAGGAACCTGTGCGCGTGTGAGAAGCACGTCACCATGCAGTCGGCCATGGGGGCGTGGACCAAGCACTGCAATGCGAACCACGGCAAGAACTGCAAGTGTGGCGCGGAGTGTGCGGGATGCTCCAAGTACAGAGCCGGACGGTACTTGCGGAATGTGGAAAGCCATTCACTCGACGGACTGGATCAAGCACTTTCACTGCCCGGTGTCCGCCGAGACTGACGGCAGGGATAACGGGCTGCGTGAAGGGGGCGGAATGGGCGGGGGGATGGAAGAGGGGGAGGGGGAAGATGAATGGCGGGGACGGGACCTGGAAGACCTCGACATTTCTGAGAGGCTGGTGGAGGACGAAGATGGGGTGCCGAGGACGGAGAGGGTTCACCGCATACTGAAGATGGCGTGTGTGGAGGGGTTCTGTCCTGAGGAATCATGCGGCATCCATAATAACTGGGTGCAGTGTGATCGGGACAAGAATTCCACGGAGATTCTGAATTGGTTCAAGTTCGAGATGGTGGAGCAGACTGTGACCCGAGGGTGGGGTGAGTAGGTTTCGATTTTATTTCTCCGTTAAATGTTGTTGACTTTTTTTTTTGTGACCTATAGCTGCAGCGAGACCCTTTGTGAGTTGCAGTTATCTGATCGAAATGCGATTTTATTGCAAATCGAAACTGTCTGCGGACCTTTGCGAAACAGGGCGAGACCGATGGCAGGGCGGCGAAGAAGGTGAAGCGGCCCGAGCAAGTCCAAATGAGGTCCACCCCAGCTGAGCTGCGGGACGAGATTCTTAAGAGGTGGGACAAGTTCACCGTGCACTGCTTTACGGCCTGGTCGCAGGCGGATACAATCAAGGATCGGGAGAAGAATCTGAGAGAGGGGGACGTGCTCGTGCACGGCGACTGGGCCGAGAACTACGAGAACAGCAGCTACGTCCAACTGCAGTCGCAGTACTTCCACAAGCGCAGCCACATCCTGATGCCCATGATCGTGCGTTATCGGCTCAACGGCGAGCTGGAAAAGCGCGTCTTCTTTTTCCTGGGGGATTCCAGTATCAAGCGGGGCGAGCGCGCACTCGTATACGCTCTTCGCAAGATTCTGGAAACCCTGCGGGTAGAAGTAGGGGTAGAGGTGCGAAACCTGTACATGTGCTCGGACAACTGCGCGGTGCAGTTTAAGTCCAGGTACGTGATTAACCAGATTAACGGTCTGCTCATGGGGGATCCCGACCTGCAGGCCTTTGAGTTCCACTACATGGGGGAGCAGCATGGGAAGGGGGAGGTGGATGGTCAAGGAGCGAAGTGCAAGTGCGTCTTGAGGGAAATGCAGAGGATTCCCGAAAACCAGCACATACTTGAGACCCACCAGCTAGTCGCCTACTTGAACCAGAACTGGCAGGGCGGCAAGACATCGAGCAGGGAGTCGGCCCGCGCGCGGGCCGAGAACGTCACTCGCCACTTCTTCCTTTTACCCCCGGTACGGAATTTGTGTTATTTCAGGTTTTAAGACGTCAACTGCCGCTGTTCTATAAAAATTCAAACCCAATAAAGGTATCTCTGCAGAGAGACCCTATATACTGTCCATGGGTTGCTTTTCTTTTAGGTATGAAATTTCGCTTGTTCTATCGGTATGAAGGGGTCTCTCTGCAGCTATACCCTGTGTCGAATTTCGATCACTTGATATCTTGTCGTACGTTGTTATTATGATTCGAATGGGGTCTCTCTGCAGCTATACCCTGTGTCGAATTTCGATCACTTGATATCTTGTCGTACGTTGTTATTATGATTCGAATGGGGTCTCTCTGCAGCTATACCCTGTGTCGAATTTTGATCACTTGATGTCTTGTCGTTAATTTTTTTTTAAGGGGTCTCTCTGCAGCTATACCCTGTTTTATTGTTTTTGGTCAATTTTGCTAACTTGAACGGTATTCTTTTGTCCTAACTATTTGATGACAGGACGTCGAGTCCGGCCGACGCGCGGAGGGGAGGAGGTGCCTGGCATCAAGAAGGCGCATTGGTGGCGACTGGACAAGTCCGACCCTGGCCTTTTGATGATTAGGCGCTATTCCTGCTACTGTCCGCCCTGTTTGGCTGGGCGGTTTGAGGGATGTCTAAGCGAGTGGTCGTTTATCATCGAGTTCAATGATGCAGGAAGCTCGATGAAAACTGTCCGTTTGCTGCCACCGAGCCAGCCCAACCCTCCGGTTCGCATGGTGACGCGGGGGGAGCAGCTGAAGGACAAGCGGGAGGCGATGGGCCGGCAGATGAGACTCCACGACTATGTGGCAGTTCCATCGGACAAGGACACGGATCACGATCCCATCCACCCGTTCTGGTTGGCTGAGGTTGTAAGCGAAGCCGGGCCGATCGTGTTAGACGAGAACTTCGAGAGGTGGGTCGAGGGCCGGAACGGACGGGAGAAGGAGCTGTTCCTCGCCGGGAACGGCATTCTTCCCGTTCGGATTTGGAAGCGGGATAAGCATGACCCCCTGCATTTCACGCTCAACGTTGAGGATTGGCCACCGTCACGCCAGCCCGAGCTTGTGAATTGCTATCTCTGCGTCGCTCCGGCTCTCCGGCTAGAAGCACGCGTGCGCAGCGACGGAATGTGTGCCGACATCAGGATGAGCAAGGAGCTCGACAAGTGGCTTACTACGCTGGTGATCAAGGATGAAGCCCCGGAGGGGCCGGCACCGACTTAAACAAGAAATTGGGGTCTCGCTGCGGGTAGACGACGCCCTAGTTTCGGCTCGTATTATATCTTTAGAGTGGGGCTTCAGTAGGGTGTAAAAAGGTGGCCGCATATATTGTATATATTTTTCGAGATCTTTCTGTGGTCAAGTTTAAGGGTAGTTGATAATTTTTTGCGGCCTTCAATTAACAGTTATTTTTTACTGCAACATAATTTTATGCTGTATATTTAAATAATGATAAGGATTTCGATATTTTTTTGCACAATCTATTCGACATTTGTTTCTGCATGTCGAGAATTTATTGCTCCACCCCCACAAAAAAAATCGTTCCGGAACTGTTCGAAGCGAATAGCACTGACAGGATTCGAACCCGGGTCCACATTAATGTTCGGAGTGAGGTAGGCCAGCCATCATGTTCCGCACTCAAATCTGGCTCGGGTCCGATCCCTCCATTGCTCTTCGCTTCGAACAGCTCCGGAACAAGTTTTTGTGGGGTTGGAGCAATAAATACTTATTTGCCGGGCGCAGTTGTCATTCCGCCTAGTACAATTGCGTCACTAGTACAATTTTTGTCTGGGTACGGTACGAACCAATAACGCAATATTTAGTATCTAATCGCCGCTTGCTGAATTTTATCCGGAAGCTGAAAAAGGTGTCCGGTGAAGCGAATACTAGTGACTGGTGGTCGTGCCCTTCCATTACTCCTTATCGACAAATTTTGGGTTCTACCTGCAGTTATAACCCTTGCGCGTCTGGCTGTCGGGGTCACCAATTTCCTGTCGATTGCAAGCAGCCAAGCTTGCCGAAATTTAACACTGTCACAAATGGAGCAGAGCAATATTTTCGGTTCTCAGCATACCTATCTGATGGTCGACAAAAACGAGCACGCTGCAAACATCAGAATTGATGTAGAGTTGCTCGGACCTTCTGCACAGTGGGGTGCAGGTGTCATTGCGTTCGGCAATGGCATGATTGATCTGGTGCCACCCGATTCAGATTTGAACCCTGCTTACCAACGCGTGCCTGACAATCAGGCGAGAGTGGTGGTGGAGAGCACGGAAATTCCGGGCTCTCCCAATGTATCAATGATGCGCCTGTCAGAGGGCTGAGGCCCAGCAGGAGTTCCTGGCTGCTGCGGAGAACGGCGGGGCCAAGTGGAACACCAAAATGTATACAGGCGAGCCTCCCAACTACAGGGGAGACCTGTACCAGGGAGTGTACTCCTTCGGCGATTTCGAGATCGACGGATGGGGCACCTTTTTCTAGGCGCAATGCCTAAGTTGTCAAATACCACACAATGTCGAGTTTATGTGCACATATATATACATCGAGAATGATAAAATTACGGACATGTGCACATATATATTAAAAATATAATTACTTACAGCAGAGTGAAATCACTCAAACCAAAGCAAACGCCCAGCTATAAACCTATAATATACAGAGCCATGTCAAAGCTCTATACTACGATAAGACCAATGGAAACACATATATATATTTAAAAAATATAATTACTTACAACAGAGTGAAATCACTCAAACCAAAGCAAACGCCCAGCTATAAACCTATAATATACAGATACACATATATATACTGATTCAATAATACATTTCGGCGATTTTGTTCCCGGCATTGATAATCAAAAGCTGCTAGCAGGCCAAGGACTTCAAAAGTGGCAATAGATCGATGTAGGTCGTCGATAAACTTGCCTAGTTGAAATATTCCGGTCGCAAAATTCGTGCGTGGCCTGCAGGCATCGGACAAAGTGCACGCAACAGCAGGAGTCGGTTGAGTTCGAAGCACGGCTGACATAAAATTTCGGCGCAAAGTCCGTCCGGCGGAAAATTCGCTCGGCTGCCAAATTTTCGGCAAGAATTTCGGCGCAATGTCCGGTTTTCGGACGATTGAAACTAGCGTTTTTTTCTTGCAAAAATCTACCCCATTCCGCGTGGGACCACCTAACTTTGTCAAACGTGTTTTTGCAGCCATGCCAGACAAAGGGCCGGAGCATAAATTTGTAGCAAAAAACTACTGTCACGGTGAAGGATGCTCTGGGGAATAGGGTTTCGCAGGTCAAGTTTAGCTGCTCATTTTGCGGCCACAATTTTACCCGTGGCGATGGCAAGCAGATCAGTGCGACCAGGATGCGCGCACATTTTGCGGGCATCGCAGGGCAGGGCATAGAGGCCTGCCTTGATGCAAAGATTGGGCAGAAACGGAAGCTAGAATTCCAGGAGTTGTGGGCCAAGAAGGCCGGGCTGAAGGCGAAGAAGCAGCAGCACCTGAGCTTCAGGGCAGTGGCGGAGAGCGGCCAGGGCCTTGCTTCGGGGTCGGCTGGCATTGCAGGTGATCCTCGCCAGCAGACAATCACGAGGTTTGTGAAACCCACAATTATAACGAAGAGGAGTGCCAGCTCCTGGTGGCCAACCAACTTCTTTGTTGAGAACGCAATTTCCTTTCACGCGGCTCAGAGCCGGTCTTTCAAGGCGATGATTTCCGGCCTGAGTCAGTACAAAGGGCTGATCGCTGCTCCCAGTCGGTGGCTGCTAGCAGGCAAACTTCTTCAGAAGCAAAAGGCAAGGCTGCAGGAGAAGGTGGGGCGCCTCAGGGAGCAGCAAGATGTCCGCATGTGGACCCTCACCAGCGATGGGTACATAAGCCGAGCCTGCGGGAAGCCGATTGTGAACTTCATCAGCGTCTCCAATGGCGTTGCCATTTTTTAGGGCGCCGTGGACACCTCAGGGGAAGAGAAGAGCGGAGACTGGCTGCAAGAAGGCCTCAGCGAGGATAACTTGCAGAGGCATGGGGAGGAGAAGTACCTCCAGATTGTGATGGACGGTGCCCAGGCGTGCCAGAATGCCTGCAAGCAGGTGTCGGAGAACTTCCCCCACATCACGCCCGCGTGGTGCGCTGCCCATGTCGTGAACCTGGCGTTCAAGGACGTGCATGGGCGACCTGCCATGGTGGGCAGCGGAGCCGTTGGCGGCATGCCGCCGGATCACCAAGCACTTCCGCGCACACGATTCCACACGGTTCATGTTGCGCAAGAAGAAGGTGGGCGAGATGAAGCTACCACCGGACACAAGGTTTGCCCAAAACTACCTTTGTGCCAAGAAGTGCCACGAGATCAAGGAGGCACTGGCCAACATCGTGGTCTCGGACGAGTGGAAGAAGGCGCACCATGGCAAGCAATGGGCACAGGAGGGCAGTGAGGTGCGGGAGCTGATCCTGGATGACAGCCTGTGGGAGGAGGTTGCCCAGGTCCTCAAGATCTTTGCGCTGTTCCACAAGGTCCTGCGCCAGGTGGACGGCAGGCAGGCTGCCCAGCATGCCATGGATCTACGGGGCCGGCCTTCCTGCACGGAGACGGCCCTCAACAATTCCAACCCCAGGGAGGGCGAGGTCATCATCCCCAGCAAGCGTCGCAGGGCCGAGGTCCACAACATCTGGCGGGCGCGCTGGGAGGACGTGGTCAATGACCTCCAGCGGCTGGGCTTCGCCATCATGCAACCCGCAGAACGTGGTGAGAACTGTCAAGCTGCCGAACGGCAGCGAGGAGGTGCGAAGCCGTCCAGGCATCGAGGACAACAGTCCGAGGTCATGGCAGGGATGGCCAAGGCTCTGGAGAGGATCCATGGCTGCAGCGGGAAGGCTGCAGCTGCCATGCTGCAATGGAGGGCCTTCCGCGGCCTCGAGGGCGGGTTTGGCTCCGAGATGGCCCGGCACTTGCTGGAGACGGCGACACCCCTCGTTTACTGGGAGACAGTGGGGGCCTTGGCAGGCGCCGTCGAGCTGAGAAACGCGGCCGTGCCTGTGCCTGCTGCGCCGACAACGTCCAGTGCATGCGAGGGCAACTGGAGCCAGTACAAGGCTCATCCACTCCAAGATCAGGAATCGCATGAAGGTGCCCAAGGCGGTGGACCTGGTCTACATGTACCACAACACCAGGGCGGTGCACAAGACGGAGGATGCCGAGTATGCTGAGCAATTCCTCGATCAGGATGGACGGCTATGTCACGGAGGACGAGGCCAGCGGGGACGAGGTAGAGAGGGATGAGTGTTACGGCACGGTTCTTCTCCTCTACCTCGACCACAGGATCTGACCTGTCCTAGACTAACTAACCCGGTAGAAGAAGAAACCCTGTTCTGCATTTTGAAAGATCGTTGAACTCCCGACTCTAATGCTTTCCGATAATTGTTTCCATACTAAGCCATTGACACATTTACTTAGACATTACTGGCAATAACGTACATCCATGGTTCGACTAGCTATAACAAGCCATATCAAAGGCCGAACTGTCAACACAAGGAAATTGCAACACCTAAATTGGCCGACAGACTCGTGCGTGCTCGGGCCAAACATGGCCGTCGCCCGTACGATCACAGGTAGGTTAGATCTACGCACTCTAATGCCACGTAGGGCGGCGCTGGTCCAGACCACACAGAGCGCCAACGGTCCAGGCCCTAAAGTACGCAGCGCGGCGCGACTGCACCGGCCCACAGTACTGAACAATTGACACGTCACTGGGCCAGGTAACAATCGGTCAAAAGGTTCCTAACCACCGTAAACGTAGGAAAGACAACAGTCGTAACCACGGACTGTTTCGGAATAGCTGAGGCCACCAAGAGCGGAAGGCCTCTATTTACGGCCGTAATAACACAGTTTGTTACGCGCCGTAACAATGAGGATGAGGAGGAGGAGGAGGAGGAGGAGGAGGAGGAGGAGGGGGGGGGGGGGGGGAGGAGGAGGGGCCCACACGAGCCGCCCGGAGCCGCTAGAGTGGTGGGAGGGCTGGCAGTATGACAGTGACTAAAGGGTTATGCCGTACTAGTACATGCAGTACGATTGTACGGGGCAGTGTTATGCCATATTGTCATGGTCCCCACAAGTGTAGGGCTGCATGCCATGACATCCTTGGACCTTGGCATGCACAATAATTGCAAGGAATGTGCACATGCAGTAATGGGCAAATTATTATGGCAGGTTGGTAGGGAATAAGTGCAAGGAATGTGCACATGCAGTAAATTTTGGCGGCAGGCTGGTGGGGAATAAGTGCAAGGAATACGTACTGTAAATTATGGTGGCAGCTATAGGCATGATTTATTCCTTGCACTTATTCCATACCAAGTACCATCCACCTGGTAGGGAACTGAATAAGTACGTGTTGTTGCCAAACGTGTTGGTATAACATGGTTGCACCATGCATGTTTTATTACTTCATACGTGTTGTCAATTATTGATATATGGGATGCCTGCCAACAGTGGAGCTGTTAGGTGGTTGTTCAATTAATTATTCATTCATGACCTGGGCATTTTGATATAGGATGATCAGATTTGATAGCTCGTTGTCTCATTCATGCATGGTAATGGTTATCAGTGTTCTGACTTGACTGCACCTTGCCATGAGTGGTGACCATGCATAACTAGACTGTACCCTAAAGCCTTAAGGGGACATGACACCCGGGACTTTTTTGGCGCCAAAAAAGTCGGGACGGTACCGACGGACCGTGAAATTGTGGTGCACAGTGCGCGCACCGTGCGGAGGTGGCCATGGCGACGTGCGTTCCGTTAAAATATGGCTAATCCGGCGGGCGACAGGCCGAAAAATTAAGCCGATGGTTAAAAGTGATGTTCTTTTATGATGTTTCATAGCCAGATCTGCACTATTTGCAAATTCGCTGCCTTTGTTGGTACAGATTTGCACGGGGGTCTCATCCAACAATTTGGCCGCGATGAATAATCTAGCATGCGTGCCTGCGACGGTAGAACTCGATATTCGTGGGTTGTATTGATGCAGTAAGAGCCGTTTAGTAACGGACACCATGAAAATAACCTAAGCGTCTTTGATCTGCGGCCATTTCCCGTCATTTCTAAAATGATTTCGTTCAGGCCTGCGCGATCCGCGGTTAATCCATCCATAGCTGGCTGGCTTTTCTTGCGCGCCTGGGTAGGAAATAATGCCGGCCGTGGTACGTTGATTTGCCGCATAGTTACGTTAAATAGTGCCGGAACCTTTTGCCGCCTGAGGCAAATCGGTCCGTAACACTATTTTGCCCGGAATAACCACTTCCGAGCACCCAAGTTAATTCGGCCGAATTAACTTGGGTGCTCGGAAGTGGTTATTCCGGGCAAAATAGTGTTACGGACCGATTTGCCTCAGGCGGCAAAAGGTTCCGGCACTATTTAACGTAACTAAAACCTGGCCTCGTGGAGGGGGGACGAAGAGCCCGAGACATCCGCCTAGGCCGCTGAGCACGCACCACTAAATGCGCCGGAGCTGCCTCAGTGAGGATTCGAACCCCTGACCTCCAAGGTGCACAGGTTTTAGTTACGTTAAATAGTGCCGGAACCTTTTGCCGCCTGAGGCAAATCGGTCCGTAACACTATTTTGCCCGGAATAACCACTTCCGAGCACCCAAGTTAATTCGGCCGAATTAACTTGGGTGCTCGGAAGTGGTTATTCCGGGCAAAATAGTGTTACGGACCGATTTGCCTCAGGCGGCAAAAGGTTCCGGCACTATTTAACGTAACTCGCATGTCACCGCCCAGTCTGTTTGCGCTCTTACTGAACCTGGCATGAAACTTTTGGCGCCGTTTCTGGGTTCTTCTTGCTATTTTGTTCTCCACTTGTTGCAGTTGTGCTATCAGATTTTCCGCAGCTTTCAATGGTTTTCCTTACGCTGCGTATGCCATGCTTCCTAAAGCTACCCAGAATTGATCGGGCAGTTATCTGCAGCTTTGCTACGCTTCCTGTATGGAGGTTTTCACACGGTAGACATTCCATATTGCGTCGTCAAGGACCCTAGCTGCCTGGGAGCGGCATCACCGTTGCAAGGAGCTGGCGAGCTCATAAACGCCTGTCATGGCTCTTCAGCCTGCTGGAAAACAAGGTTGTTGTATGGAAGGTGAGAATATGTGAGTTACTTATCACATCCCCACCTGTTTAGCCTCCATTAAACATGGCTTGTACTTCCTAGATGACAGGGATCAGGTCGTTATGGCTATGAAGGATGCACCTTTTATCCATAAGCGTCATGACATGGTGTTGGCTATGAGTGATTCCCGCAAGCGGTCATACCTGCTCATAATGGTTAAAGAGTTGGTGGTTATTTTCTTCAAGCATCTAGCATTTGTTTTTCGTGGTTCTGCCCCATTTGCAGGGGGCAAGCTTAGAAATGTGCTCATGGTATTGCCTCATGTCATGGTGCACCAAGCATGCAGGCTGGCAGCTATAACAAGTTGTAATATGGGCAAACTAGGTCAGAATGACCTGTAATTTGGTGGCAAGCTTCGTGATACATTAATTTAATTAATTGCACTTGTTTTGGCCCAGTTTGTGGTGGGCAAGGGTGTCTTTGTGGTGGTGTTTGAGCTCCAAACCACAAAAAGCGATCATGCAAAATTTTTTTGCACATGACCATATTTCAATGTGGGTAAACGTGGTCAGAATGAGCTGAAACTTTGGGGCTGTGTGATTGCAACCCTGGGCCAATTTTGAATATAAGATTTGACCCCATTGCATGTGTCTATGATTTGATATACTTTTTTAGGCACCAAAAAATACGTGTTTTGGGCTAAATTATTTCAATGTGTCTAAACATGCTTATTCTGACCTGCAAACTAGCTGGAATTAATGGCAAGGGTTGCAATTAGATGGGAATATATGATTTGGCCACATTGGGTTTGCCCATTGTTCTAGGGAAAATCGGCCAAAAATAGCGTCTTTTTCTATTTTTAGCACATAACTGTCACATGGTGGGGGGTAGTACCCCCCCAAGTGGTTGGAAAATTTTTTTTAAATCATATTTATGGTCCCCCATCATAACTGGATTTTTATCACATGCCTAGGTATGGTTTCCAGAAAAGTGCCCTTTTGCCCAGGGTGTCATGTCCCCTTAAACCCAAAAGGCCCATTCATAACCATGCCGGCCCAACTGCACAGTGACGTATTTTGCCAACGTATTCTGCCGGGGTCCACGTATATACTCGTATTTTGGAGGCCGACGTTTTTGACGTACCGACGTATTTCACAACCTGGGCAGCGGTAGCAGCAGACTTTGCAGCCTGCTGAACAATGGCGGTCAGGTTCTTTCTGGTACGTAACGTCTGCGAACGAGGTAGGTTTGGTGGGGGCGGCCATGGCTTCGTTCAGCTCCAGCAATGAGGCCGTCGTAGCAGCAGACGCCTCCGCCTTTGCCTTGATGTCGCCCTGCACAGACGTAAGAGACTGCGTTAGGCTCTGCAGCAGCACGGTAGCATCGTCCGCGGGGGCTGCATGGCCTGGCGATGGCCGGCGCCGGCAGCATGACGACTTCAGGGCAGCACGAAATCAGACATGCAAGTCGGCGCTGTTCAGGCGACCAGTGAGGCCATTCATCCGAAGCAGCCTCCATAACCTGGCCGCTGCGAGGGTTGCGAATCGGTGCGTCGTGTTCGTTACGGAGCTTCAACACGCGTAGCACGTCCGCGTCGATCACTGAGGGTGAGTAAGGCAGCAATGTCGTCCAGGCTCAAACGCTGGCCTGGCGTGTAGAATTAATTAATTAATTAGACTCGTGCTCCCGTTGGGGAGTCACGGAGCGTTAACCCCGATGGATGGATGGATGGGTGCAAACAGTCCTACCGGTCTAATCTATCTACATCAGCTACATCTATCTAACAGCATTCTAACTACAACATCTATCTAGACAGCCTCACGCTGCCCTAGGGGAGCTGGCGGGCGTGCCTCCCACGGGTTTGCACACGCGGGCGCTTCCCCACGGGGGGGGGCTCGTTGTCCTCTATGACCTGGGCCCACTTGGCGTGTAGAAGGATGCACGTTTACTCATGTACAGCTCTAGATCCCTTAACAATTGTCTCATCATTAAAGAAAACAACTGAATCATGTGAACTAAAAGGACATAGGGTGAAATTATTACCTAGCCAGAATCGGGGGCGAATTTTCTTGTGTATCGGGGTACATATTGTCGACTCTGATATCAAACACAAACGAAACTGTAGGAAGATCGCGTACCTCAGGTTACCCTACTCCTACGTGGCAAAGAATTAGGCGACGCAAGTGCAGCTAGGGCCGGCGGCTCACAGTACATGTGCCCTCTTTGCATCGGTGTCGCGTGAAAAACCTTTGGTGCATTGAGAAATGACGTTGGATATTAACTGTCGAGGCAAGCAACACATAGTAAACTAAATGTGCCGAGTGCCAGGACGCGAAAAACGCGAAAGTTCAAGTAGCTCCAACACGGATCCGAACTATAGGACCTCTGGCATGATTCCGCGGCTAAATGGGTCTCCTGATCCGATTGAAGGCATCCCCCCACCAAGCTACAGCCCAACTGCGAAAAAAACTCTTTACTGGAGAGTTAGCTAATTAGTTAGTTGGATCTCACGCCGCACATGGGCCGCACATGGGTGCCTACGGGCGTTGGATATATACGTGGCGCGGATCCACTAGGAGGGGTGCATCCTCTGGCACGGGTATACACGTAATAAAATTTCTTAGACATGAGCTTCACTTGTAACATCTAGATTGGACCACTTATACATAGACAGTGGCTTTTGCTATAGTTGCTGGAATCTTAGTCAAGTAACGTTTTCTTGCGCAGTATGCCACCAAATACAAACACGCCCTCACCTGTTTTTGCTCCCGCGGTTCTTACAGTAAAATGCTGGTCATGAAATTGGCGAGACTCCGTTCACACAAGCATGTCAGACTTACATATATTCTTTTATTACATAGATTCTTCCAGATTTCTGGCCTGCGCAGGTTGTCACTTTGATATATACCCATAACTTGCGGATCCGGTTTTCTGTGAGATCATCTTATACTTCCACTGTCTACAATGTCTCGGACGAAACCGGTGTGTAACCCGGTAACGTGTAGAGCAAAACAGCGTGGGCTTCAGCTTCCTGTGGTCACCGTCCTTGCTGCCACAGACCCAGATCCACGGTGGCTGTGTCATCGACATGCATCTGTTATAATCGGAGATGGGATAAAAAGCCCCCAAAGCCCTTCACGGCGATTATGCACGAATGCAACCCAGTGTCCGAAAATCTTCCAAGGGAATAGGGTTCTCAATAGAGTCGTCCATGGAACCGACATGACCGCGTTACAAGACGGGGAGGCTGTCTCGAGGTTAGCGCCGTTACCACAGCAGTCCTGTCAAGGAGACAACGAGCGCAGGCCAGAAATCGGGAGAATCCGGACCATGCCACCACAGCAGTGCTATGTCCGGCCTTGTACAAGCAAACCAGCTTCCACTACACTAGTCGTCGTGGTCCGATTTAAAGCCCGCGGCTGCACGTATATCTTTGTGCACACTGCCCTTACAGTATTTCACTCCGTTTCAGAAATGGTGATAGAATTTTCTTCTATTCAAATCAAGTCTACAGTGTCAGCGACTAGGTAGTATAGTGCAGACGGCAGGTTTCGGAGAGCTTGTCACTGAGGTTTTTGGAACGTCATGAACTGTGTTCCTTGCTGCCTCTTCATGGCAGTCATGCTGGCAAAATCCTGGCTAGGTTCCAACGTCTCGATGTGCACCTACCTTGCCGTAATCTCCCCCTTCGGTAACTCCCCCTTCGTAATTAATGATGTGGTAGGTTAGAGACTTGTCTCGAGTCTCAGCATCAACTGAGATCGTCTTGAAAGTAAAACCGCAAACCTTGCCACAGCCCACGTGCCCGGCCCACGTGTCACTGTCATGGAATCCAAGGAAACTAGGTTTTAGTACCCAAGTAACTGACAAGGAATAAATTTTGACGAGCCGACATAAGTACGAATGTTGCCTGGTCGAATGTTGCCTGGTCGCAGCAGTCTGTCGCAGCTACAATCTGCAATAATGCGCTGACAGTAATGCGCGTCCGAGGAGCTGTCCAGCAGGTCAAATCGTGCAGCTTCTGCGCGATACGGTCTACAGATCCACGCAGGGACAAGGATCCACATGCTCGTGCACACGTCAAAATAATCTAGGAGTTAACAGACGGCCACCATGGCCACTTGAGCCCATCGATATACGCGCCTACTGGGAGAACAATATCACATCGGGAGGGCCGAAAATTGCGTGGGGTCCTGCTCACTTACTGACGGGAATAGCCTCGCGTTGTCTCTTGGAGACCAGAACGTCGTGGGCAAGATTTTCTGAGCAATTGGGAGACTTCTAGAGTGTCCTCATAGGCAGAGGTCGTGCCTCATCACGTAAGCTTGATTGCTCGGTGGCCAGGGTGATGTTCTCTGGGAGTAAAGCAGGAAGATCTCCATGTGGACGTCATTGCAAAGTCGATCTGGCCTAATTTTCTTTTGTCTCGTGAACATTACCGACGAGTATACATACCAAATCAGCTTGCGTATGATTGGAGTTACCTATTCTGAGTAGCTGATATAGTCGAATATGTTGTTTGCTTGTGTGTGGCTTCTTTCCAAACTTGCAGAATCTCTTTCGGAGGCAGAGGCGATCCAGAAAATGTTTTCGGGGTTGACCTCCTTCGCGGCAACGTTCTGCGCTGCGTGCGCTTGCCAGACGTGTCAATGCGTCAGTGGGGCGATCGCAAGGCAAAGCGCTCGGGCGGCCTATTGCGGCTTGTTTCTCGCATCGATCGTGCTATCATGGATCATGCGAGACTTCGCACAACCTCTTCTAGAGAAGATTCCCTGTAAGTCGATCCCGTTATGGGCGCGTTCTTGGCCTAGCGTTCGTTGTGGTTGGACGTCAACGCGATGCGCCTGCTCTGGGATGTAGGAGCATTCTTCGTGGATCTAATTTAATTATGTGCCCATGTTGTCCTGGTTTGCGTGCAGGGATCAACCATCCGGGCTCTCATGAAAGCAAGGAGTGGTACGGCGAGCAAGCAGTGCTTCGAATCAGCTTCGGGAACTTCGTATCCTCCCTGGACGTGTCATGACGAGAATGGTTATGAGTGCAATACACTTGCTTCCCTTACTCATGTTATCCACTGCAGGGCAAGTAGTGTCATCCTTAGTCTCTCCGTGTTCGCAGGCTTCCACCCTCATCATAGTCATCTATGCTAATACCTCCAATCGCAGACCCGGTGCTATCTAGATCATGCTTTAGATAAGCAAGAAGTTGTTTTCCTTACTAGGAGCATAACTTTGGGAGCCGTGGGATCGCCCTTGCGAGGCTAGGATATCGTTAGGGAGGTTCCGTACAAGGCAGCTGGATGACATTTGGCGTGGATGGCTCGCCAAAGATTCTGGTTCCATGTCCAGGATCAGCGGTGCCTCTAACGCGACGGTGGCTAGCAGGCCCGTCTGTGCAGTGTCGTTTGTGAGGGGAAGGCTAAGCCTAGGTGCATTTTGCTCGTAATTGTCATCACGCTTTTTCTTCCAGGCCCAGCCCTTTTTCCCAGCCCTGGTTCCCCTTAACCCTCCCTCCACCGGGGCCGTGCCGGTGTCTACTTCTGGCAGCTCTTCTTCCTCTCGCTCTCGCTGCTGCTGGTGGGCGTGCACCGCAAGAGTGACGGGCGGCACGTCATCCAGAACGGCGCGTGGCCCATTAAGTTCTTCGCGTGGGGCTGCTTCTGCGCGCTGCCATTCCTCGTGCCGGACGCAATCATCAGCAAATACGGTGAGTGGTGTAAACTGCTGTGTCATCAGAAAATACGGCGCGTGTTTGAGGGACCATGGGTGAGAGTGAGTAGTCATCAGCAAACATGTTGAGAATTGGCCTCAAGACCACTAAAAAGAGTGATTCGTGGCTGGGAGATGTGGTGGTGGTTAGATATTATTAACCATTGCTAAGAAAGGGTGATCATCAGCAAATATCTGTAGTGCTGTGAAGCATAATTACTTGTAAAGTATGCTGGGTGCTATGTAACCGCTTTGAAGGGTGATCAATTAAATAAAATCATGACAAAGAAAGCATGTATTAAGTGCCAAGTCTGTGGCGACAGATCATGGGAATGTTACCAGTAACGCTTCCAAGCAGGGCTGTTGCAGCCCATCTGTGTACCGCAGCCGTGCGCTTAGGTTAGTGAACCAACAAAGCGGTCGTGGGATTGCACACGCGGGGGTTGCATGCATGCCAGCGCGCGAAATGCGGCTTGGTAGACATCTGCAGATGTTTAAATATAGCATGTGCGGGCATGCCCAACGCGATGGCTACACCGGCCAACGCGATGGCCGTGGATTGAGATGGCGTGGCGGGCCACCTCTTCTCTTGTGAGCGCCCTTGTAAGATAGCGTATGTGCGGGGGGGTTACTCGTACCGGCGCTGGTCCGTGCCTGATGTGGACAATGGACTGCTACACCACCGCTGTTTTAGGGTTAGACACTAGTTCGATAGGTGTGGTAGCAACCCCTGGCAGATGTGAGGATTCCCCCGCATACACGCCGCTGTGCCTGCCCGTGGGCCCGTGCTTGCTGGATGGGCCCGGCATGTGTCGGCCACATTTGCGGTGGTGTCCCTACACCGATAATAATAGTAATAACAATAAGAAGTCAACTTTAAAAATTTTAATGTCACCTCGTGCACTCGTGGGCGCTTCACGTTGCCATATTTGTCTGGTTGTGCTACTACCATTGTCAGTGGTGCTGGATGCTCGTTTGCGCGGCGAGCCGTGGTGGATTGTGAACTCCAGGTGTGCCCTTTCGACCCAAGGATACTGGTTTGGCTAGGGTATGTTCCTTTGCGAATGTACCCATGTGCATATTGGCACATGGTGCCACTTTCACATGATGGCATCTGCCCCTCTGCGCCCGTGTGCCTATCTACCTAAGTGCTGATGCCCGCGGCTCTGCCCTCTGTGCCCTCTCCCTCTCCTCTTTCCCCGTTCGTGGCTGGCCCCGCTTCTGCCCCCACTGCTGCCCCCTCTTTTCCCCCCTTTTGATGATAATCCACCCCCCCCTCCCCCTCTCAGGCACGCTGGCGGCGTTTGGCGGCGGCCTGTTCCTGCTGGTCCAGATGCTCATTCTGCTTGACTTTGTCTACGAGTGGAACGCTGCGTGGGTCGCGCGCGACGCGCCGCGATGGTGCGTGAGCCGGCAACTCGCCAGATGCTGCAGGGGGGGGGGGGGGGGGGAGATGGGCAGCCTACCATCCATTTGTCAGCTACTAGGGTTTGCAAGGCCCACCCCTCGTTCTAGGCAGAGGCCGGACCGTATTGCAGAGGCCGGGCTGCCAAACAGAGGACGGACCAATGAGCAGAGTTTGGACCAGAATCAGAGCATGGAATTGGACACAACAGACAGGTGGCAGTTGTTAGTTGTTAAAAGTTCCAGTAGCATTCATTGATCATGAAGGGGTTAGGTTGGAACTATGCCGGAAATACTACCAGCAGGTACCATGTGTGCTTTGTTTTCCACTCATTCCGCACCCCACTCCCCGGCCCCTTTCCCCTTGCCTCCAGCACATGCCTGTATTACTTTCTCCTCACATTTTCTTGTCTCTGGTACACCGCGCCCCGCTCCCGCTCTCCCCCCCCCCCCCCTCCCGGCCAGGTATGCGGCCCTCTGCGCCGTCTCGTTGACCTGCTACATCGCCACCGCAGTGGTCGCTGGCCTGCTGTTCGTTTTCTTCTCCCCTCCCGGCGCGGGCGACTGCTCGCTCAACGTGTTCCTGATCGCGTCCACGCTCGTCGCGGCCGCCGGCCTGACCCTCGCGTCCCTCCACCCGCGCGTGCGTGGCAGCCTGCTCCCCGCGGCCGTCCTGTCCCTCTACACCACCTACCTCTGCTACAGCGCGCTGGCCAGCGAGCCGCGCGACTATGCGTGCAACGGGCTGGGCCACCGCCTGAGCGCCGCCAAGACCAGCACGCTGATTACGGGGCTGCTGCTGTCCATCTTCGCTGTGGTTTATTCTGCCGTACGCGCCGGGTCGTCCTCGGCGTTCCTGTCCTCGGGCCGCTCACCCGCGATGACCGGCGCGGGGGGTCCCTATGAGGAGCTGCTCGAGGAGGGGGCCAAGGGGACAGCTGGGGCGACAGGATCGGCCGGATCCGCCGCGGTGGCAACCGTGCCGCCCAAATCAGAGACCGGTGATGATGACGAGGAGGGGGAGGCCGTGTCATCCGCGGGCCCTGCGTACAATTACTCCTTCTTCCATGTCATCTTTGCGCTCGCGAGCATGTACGTGGGCATGCTGCTCACCGGGTGGGGGGGCGCAGACAGCCCGACCAAGGACACGATCGACATTGGCTGGCGCAGCGTGTGGGTCAAGGTGGCCGCGCAATGGATCACCGCCGCCATGTACCTGTGGACGCTCATCGCGCCCCTGCTGTTCCCCGACAGGGATTTCTCATAGGCGGCAATTATGGTCGTGGGAGATGTTTTGTAAAGTAGCTAGATCATAGGCGGGGAAGGTTTATGTCCCATCCATGTTATCAAGAGTAGATGGATCAATTGACTCCGAAAAGAAAAGAGACAAGAAGGAGCACAAGTAACTAGTACTAGCGTGCTGGATTGATGCTCGTCTTTCAGTGGGGTGTTCTGTTTGTGGGTGGGCCCTGAATGGTTTTCTTAGTGTATTTGTGCTACCATGGTTAGGCGTTATGACCTAAGCTCATGGTATGTCGGCCGCTTTTTTGCCAATGTACATAATGCACGACGATGCACCAATTAATTGATGTCACTGGTAGTTTCTCTGACGTGCGTTGTCTTTCATGGCACGTGAATGACATTTTGTAGTGCAGTGCTTATTTCCCCACACAGCATGCCGATGGCATGAAGGGTCGGGGAGCAACGCACTAGAAGTAATTAGTAATGTAGTTCCCTGGGCTTTGCCATGGACTGGTCAACCATGATTATCAGCACAAATGCAATCCAAGTAATTTCCTTTTGACGTATGGCCATGAATGTGTTCATGTGGCTTCTGACAGATAGCGACCATCGACGCAAATAGCATGCAATTTTTGGCGCACTTAATTCTATTACAATCAATAAGCCATTAATTAATTAATAGACACGTGACTGCGTCACGTGAGCAGAAGAGTCCTCAGTGGGATGGGAACATGGGATGGAATGGATGGTGTAAGCTATCTAGGTCCTAGTTACAGGGGTGTGGGCACCACGGCCCGAATCGCTATGAATGGCATACGCGGTCACACGCGGAGCCCCCACAGACTTGGGGGTGGTCTCCTTCATCACTACTTGCCATCTATCCTTGCGTACCATCTGCCTCCATAGTACAGACAAACCAGGAGGCTGCCCGCGTGTGAGCCCGTCACGTCTAGTGTAGCACATGTCCATGCCGAGTCTATATCACGAAAAGTCCATGGGTCGCGGCCCTGCCGCGCGTGGCCTGGGGCACGCCAGGTGAGGACATATCGCCCAGGCTGGGCGGGCTTGGTGCCAGCTAGTCTATCTGATGTGCCTACCTGATCTGTGCGGGCCAGGTGCCCGGCTAGGCCCAGGTGCCTGTGCCTAATAATGTGGGAAACATAGGGCAAATCAGCGTACAAATCCTCATTACTAATGTGCAAACCAAAGGGGATGTTAAGGGCCTTGCGCAGCATCTTGGTGACGTTGCCGTCGAGTCGTTGCTCCATGCAGCTCCTGCGTCAGTGCCCACGTCTCGGCGCCGTAGGTCAGGATCGTCAGAATGACGACCTTGAAGAGGTCACGCTTGACGATCCGGGGTAGGGCGGGGTTGCTCCACCAGCGGCGGTGGTCATGGAGGTGCGCCCACGCCATGCCGATCCGTGTCGTCATGTCGTCCTCGCAGTCGGGAAGCCAACTGCCGAGCAGCTTGAAGCGGCCTGAAGGAGGGTAGTTGACCTCGGCATCGTCTAAGAGGCGGAGTGTGGGTGGGGGCCCTGCCATGCCGAGGGCCAGGGCCTCCGTTTTGGGGCTGATTTCTAGACCAACCGCCCGAGCCTCGAGCGCCAGGCAGTCCAGCCAAAGTTGGGCAGACTCCGGCTTCTCAATGAGCGTGATGTCGTCGGCATAAATGAGGTCAGCTAGTAAATTCTGCCCGTTAGTCGGCCCCCCTTCCCCAAGCTCGTTCGTGATCGCTAGGCCAGGGGCACGGCCTGCAATGCTAGCAAAGCGAGCACGTGCCTGGCGCATAACATAATCCACTACAATAATAAACAGGTACGGCGACAGGACGCAACCCGGCTGCCAGACGCCGGTCTGCAGTGGGCATGGCGGGGTAATGCCGTGTTGAGTGCGCACCGAAGTGGTCGACCCCTCATACAGCGCGCGGATGACGGTAATCAGGAGAGTGGGGACGCGAGCGCGAGCAAGTACAGCCCATAGAGCGTCCCAGAGGACAGAATCAGAAGCCTTGATGAAGTCGACGAAGATCAGGATGGCAGGAAACTCACCAGGTTGCAGGAGAGCGATTTCCTCGAAGAGGCGGGTGACGCGCGACGAAGATGGCCATGACGGTGTTGCGCCCATGCAGGACGAAAGCCCATTTGACTTTCCCCAAGGTGACGGTCGAGAGCAGAACGAAGGCGGTTGAGGATCATGCGCATGAACAACTTGAGTGCGGCGCTCTGGATGCAGACTCCTCCGGGTAGTTGGCGGGGTCGTCAGGGGAACCTTTGTTTTTGTACAGCATAATACCGGCGGTAGCTGTGCTGCCACTCAGGAATCGGCGGCGCGTCGGCAAGCAGGATCCGGTTGCAGACGTCACTGAGCAGGAATCCCGTGAGCGCCGTCAGCTTAATCACCGGGGCGGGGAGCTGGTCAGGTCCCACGGCAGCGTAGAAGCGGAGTTGCTTGGCGGCGGTGCTCAGCTCGAGCTCGGTGAACGGCGGTAGCTCGTTGGGGTCGGCCAGGGGTTCCGTCAGGGCTGGGTACGTTGGTAGTCCTGCTCAGCGGCGGGCGGCGTGGGCGGCGCAGGGACGTCCGCAGGCGCTACTGCCAGGCGTGCGGCCGCCAGAGGGCCAAGCGGCGGAGGCGGCGGGGGGGCGCCGAGCAGCCGGGACTGGGAGGAATACCACTGGTCGAGCTGCTGCTGCGGTGAGCCAGAGAGCGTCCGCGGCGCCGGCTGCGCGCCGCCGGCGGGCCGTTGGGCGTGGCGCAGGCGTGTCCAGGCGTACTTGCCGTGCTGGTCCTTGAGGTGGGCGAAGTACTCGCGGACATGAAGGTCCTCCTGCTCCTTGATCGCCTGCCGGATGGCCGAGTGGTAATCTGCTTTGACTGAGGCGGGCGTACGGCGGGCGGGGTCGCGGTTGTCGCGCAGGGCTTGCCAGGCTTGGATGACGGCGGGGAGCCGGTGCAGGCTGGTGAAGCGGGGTGGGCGGCGGGGGGACAGCAGGGCCCCGGCCGCGGGCAGCTTGCCAGCGAGGTGCCGAAGGGCCGATGCCAGGCCGGCAGCGAGCAGCTGGGCGTGGCTGGCCGGGATGTCCAGCGCGTCGACGAACGCCTCTGCCGCGCGCTTGTAGGCGCATTTTTCAGGAAAGTCCTCCAGTCAGCGTCGTCAGATTTCTCAAGCAACTGCAGTGTGCGCAAATCAGGTGGTGCCACGTGCTTGCGAAAGGGCGAGGGGAATCACAGGCGGATGCGGGCGGTGACGATGCGATGATCGGAGCGCACCAGGGGGATCACGTGCGAGCGAGCAGCTGGTACAGATCCTTGATGACGCTTGCGCATTACAACATAGTCGATGCAGCGTTCAGTGCCAGTTGACGAGGTGTGTGTTACCAAAGCAGCTGGACTATATGTGGAAAGCGGGTGTTGGCAGTGACCAAATCGCATGTCGTAAGCAAATCAGCAAAAAGTTCAGTGTTGGCATTGGAGACCGTACCGTTGCGGGCGTGCTGACATCCGCCAGTACCCGGTGGTAGCGTTGCGTTGGCGTCCAGTAGCAGAGCGAGATAGTTGCGACCAGGGATGCCGTTCGCCAGGTTCTCCAGCGCAGCAAAGAAGTCATTGCGATCTTGTTCTGGGTGGCCGGAGTGGGGTGCGTAACCGACGCCCACCGTCAGGGCGTAGGTCGAGTGGCCCTCCACCGAATGAAAGGTGGCCACAAGGAGCCGAGCGTTGACCAGCTGGGGCTCGCCCATGTGGCGTACGGCGAGCGGGGAGCAGAGGAGACCGACGCCCCCGTTCCCGGTGCCGTCGCCGCCTCCGTAATAAAACTCACATCACCTAAAATCGGTCCGTCCGGTTACATGAGATCCTGGGAATTTTGGCGCGAACGCGTCGCGTTGAGGACGACGGGACCAGAAAAATTCCACCTCGCATGGCTGTCGACCCTATGTCCGCCGGAATATCAGTCAAAAGTCAATTATGCATGTTAAGTCGCTGCGATGGATGCAAACGACGCGTAAGCTCTCCTGCTTTGCGATGATGCATGGTAGATATTATTCGCTTATGTTCATGCGTAAAAAAAATTCGCAAACTGAGACGCTGATTTTTTGTGTCGGCCAGATCTGGAATAATTTGGCAGCGAAAATACATGTTTATTAATTGTGGGGGAAACTTTTTTGTTGAAAGCTCACAATTCCCAAAAGGTCGAATCCGAATGGGCTTCAAGTCTACTTTCACGAGCGCTAATCAGTTTTTCGAGAAACGAATCACATTTTCCAGGCTGTCGCATTACCTGCCGGCAGGTCAGATTTTGCTGTTTTCAGTGACGTTTACGACCGTCCTTGCTTGATGCGTTTCTTCCTTTTTTTCGGCTCACGGCATGGCGGGGCTTGTTCCAACATGCCTGCGGAGGTGTAAGCTGTGTAGCCATGATTTAAAAGTCACATATTGCTCTCGCGCCACCATCTGTTACTGCTCGACACTGCAAGAAACACTGGTTGCCTGCTCGCAACGCAAGCACAAGCACGACAACGGTGCCCTAATCCACATCCAGGCGTGTATATCCGAGAAAAACTTCAGGCTTTTGTCGCGGCATACCTTCGGTGTTCCAAGCCGTTCACCGCTCCCCGAAATAGTCTTATGACTCGCTTTTATAGCATTGTGGGTTCGCGTCCGCCATCTCCGCCGGGTGCTGACACGAGATGTTCGCGCTGAACCTGGACTGCAAGGTCGCCCGCTACCGGTTAGCTGTACGTATTTAGCAAGCTCTGGATGATATTGTCATGGTTTTGGTGCAGGAAGGTGCTGTGGGGGGGTCTATCTCACCTCTTTACCTAGCTTTCCTCCTCCTAGCTTGACAGCTAAGTTTGCATCAGGAAGTCATGCTTGTTGACAAAGCTCGATGGATGTCAACCTTGGGATGTGCTGTGAAGGTGTTAGCATGCTTGCTTGAAGAATTGAATGCGTATGTGTGCAAGCAATGGACATTTTTTTATAAGGGCAGTAGGTAGCAGCCACGTTCTTATTCAATTGTGTCAGGACGTCTATGTTGCCTTAACTGCACTCTCTCCTAGAGGAGTTTGATGCCACTTGTTACGGCCCAGACCTTTGTATGGGCGTAACAATGCCACAAAGTCGAAAGTCATTTGTTATTCGTTTGGGACTTTCGATAGCTCGCTTTCATAGTCCGCCGGACTATAGGACTCAATTCGGGACTTATTTGGGAATTTGTCCTAAGTTCGGGACTTTGTGTGTTTATTTGGTACTTTGTGTGTTCCGGACCAGTTATTTTGGGCCTAGCCAGAAGTACGAGATCTTCTAGGGGCCGGGCCGGCCCTAGACGTCATACAGAACCTATTGGGGCTTGACGGCAGTATCTGGAAGATCGGCGCGCATGTCGGCGCGCCTGCACACCAACTTGCCAGCTTGGTAGCGCAGCTAGGTGAAATTGGTCTGTGGACGATGGACTCTCTCTCTTTGGTTTGATGATTAATGAAACGAGTGTTGACGACTCTCTCAGACCAGGGGGCACTGATCCGGATGCCATTTGCCTCATGACATGCCGTGTTATATAGCTAGATTAATTAATCATGCTATAAGGCCTTAGTAGCTGAGGATAAACCGCTGCTCAGTTAGTCAATTTACTGCGATCTTTGCTTGCTATCGCGGTACGCGGATGCGCGGCTATGCCGGCTTATTAAACTGCACCTTATACTAGATTAGATCTTTCGCACCGTCCGGCACGGGATGTAACACACTGTAGATGACTATGACCAGTGGGGTGGTGAGGATGGGCCGGTGTGCTGGGGTGAGCCTGAAGGGCATCTTGGATCACGTGCCCCTTAGGCAATCATGCCAGGCTGTGCAGTTTATTATGGCTTGTGATGTATGGATGCAGCGGGTGAGGCAGGTTGTCGTTGCCGTGGCCTGTGTTAGTGAACTCTATCATCTTTTAACTTACCCAAAGCCCCCCTACAGACCTAAACTGCCTCGCCTTCTTTGAGGGGTTGCCTTCTTTGAGGAGTGCCATGTCTTGAAAGGTTTGTTGGGGCCCTGGCATTTCAGAGTAGGTTGAGGTGGAGAGGGGTGGCACACTGCTAGGTGATGGCAGGGCCATCCATGTGATGCTCGATCCTTACGTTGGGATGGGGACCATGCATTTGTTCTTGTTGCTAGCATGGGCAGGGTGAGCGGCTGGGAGTAAGGTGTAAGTGCTACTTGTGCCACTGTCCGAAAGGGGAGCTCCATGAGGGGGGCAAACAGCGTTGCAAGCGTACACTTAACACAAATGTGGTATGATGCACTCAGCTGACCTGCCATTTCTCTTGATGCACCAAACCACACTAAAGGCTTGATATAGCTGGTAGGAAATGCATGTGCATGCAGTGTCAAAAGCAGAGAGGGACATTGTTAGCTCATGAGTGTGATACCGATGAGTGTGAGCCTCCCCGTGCCATCCCATGCATTTTACACCTATTTTTGGCAATCCCCCATCACGCCGCAGTTAGGCACCGCCTATGCAAGGGGGATGAATAGACAGTTCTAGGTGTGTTGAGGGATGAGATAAGGGTAAACATGAGGAGCCATGCAGGCTAAAAAGGAAGGGCGATGTCAACAGTGTGTTTGCCCAGATTTTGATGTCAGGAGGGGCTGAAAGATCAGTGGCCACGATAAACCTAGGTGGATTACATGAGAGATGACACGACCATGAGAGGGTGGTAGATGAGTTCAACTGAGAAGAGCTAGCATTACATGCACAGATTCTTAATGGCCTATGGACTGTCCAAGGGTTGGAGTTCAGTGCACGTTCCAAAGACTATGATGAGCATGACGATGATGGCAAGGGGGCGGGGGGGCGCAATTAGGAGAGGCACTGATGCAGAATTATGTTGTACAGCAGCTAGGTGCTGAGCTCAATTGAATAGCAGCCCAAGCCACTGCTGTCCTTGATTGCGCTTTGTATTTCCATGTACATAGCAGAGAGGCACCTGGCAGATATATATATTTGGATTAGCTGCATGCTATAAGACACGCACAGCAGGGGTGCCCAGAAGAGTGGGCCAAGTACTGCAAAGGAGATTGTGTGTGCTGCCGACCGGGGCCCGTTTAGAAAAGAGACTGGTCAGCCGACAGGCACGACTGGTCAGCCAAGCTCCCCTTCTTGAGGCTTGTAGGCACTATGGTGCTTGTTCCGAATGCCAGCATCTACCGTGATTGATGGTGATTTTGTCCCTTGATGATCGCTTTTTTAGTCTGTGTTGGCTAATGTATCCAGCCCCAGTGGCATGTATATGAATCCCATGACAGCCATGACGATAATCGAGTGAAGAATGCAAAGTTTTCCAAGACAATGGCGCAGAATGTAGAGTATTTTGGCAAAAATCGCTCTATTTCTGCTTGCATCCGTCACTTTTAGTGGGCCAGCAGTGGTCCTAATATGTCCAACTTGTGTTCTAGTGTAAATTCAAGTTTTGTGCTATTAACGTGACAAATTCTGGCATGATTGGGCCGCATATGTGCTGGCAGGGGCTTCATAAGTTTGAAAATAATGCACTAAAACGGTGTTTTGGCTCATGTATGCCAGAATTATAGCACATAGTTTGGTCCTACATTGCATACTTAAGGGCGGTTTTTGTCTTTGGATGTAAATTAATAAGCATGACCATTTCCAGCTGAATTGGACTACATTTACTACTTGTGTGTGGCTGCTATGCCTCCTTATGCCTGGAAAACATCGTTTTTGGCACTTTTCCACGTCACGGTTTGATGCTAAAAATAGGTCAGTTGGTCCCCCAATTTATGTGATGTGAACAGGGTCCTAGGGGGACCTTAAGTCCAGAAAGGCACCCCGATCTGACTATATGTGTGGGAGATATGACCCCATGTAACCATGCAAAAAGGCCATTTTTAGGTGATGTGTGCCAGGCTGCCGTCGATGTCGTCAGCAGCAAGGGCAGTCGATCCGCGGGCCGATGCAGTGCGCCTGGGTTCTTGGATTCCCAGGATATGGCGATATTATTGTCGATGCAGAAACCAATAAGATTGGAGACTCGATGGCACTGACAGTCGTCACTGCGCAGGCAGTGACAGCGGTCAGCGTCGGGCTGGAGCGTGCGGGCGTTGAAGGTAGTTAGGTGAAATAGTGCCGGAACCTTTTTGCCGTTGGGGCAAATCGGTCCGGAACACTATTTTGCCCGGAATCACCACTTCCGAGCACAAAAGTTAATTCGGCCGAATTAACTTTGGTGCTCGGAAGTGGTGATTCCGGGCAAAATAGTGTTCCGGACCGATTTGCCCCAACGGCAAAAAGGTTCCGCACTATTTCACCTAACTAAAACCTGGCCCCGTGGAGGGGAGTCGAATAGACCTGGAGACAACCGCCTGGGCTACTGCACGCAAATGATATTGCGCCGGAACTGTCTCTGGCAGGTTTCAAACCCCTGACCTCCAAGGTGCACAGGTCTTAGTTAGGTGAAATAGTGCCGGAACCTTTTTGCCGTTGGGGCAAATCGGTCCGGAACACTATTTTGCCCGGAATCACCACTTCCGAGCACCCAAGTTAATTCGGCCTAAGACCTGTGCACCTTGGAGGTCAGGGGTTCGAAACCTGCCAGAGACAGTTCCGGCGCAGTATCATTTGCGTGCAGTAGCCCAGGCGGTTGTCTCCAGGTCTATTCGACTCCCCCTCCACGGGGCCAGGTTTAGTTAGGTGAAATAGTGCCGGAACCTTTTTGCCGTTGGGGCAAATCGGTCCGGAACACTATTTTGCCCGGAATCACCACTTCCGAGCACCAAAGTTAATTCGGCCGAATTAACTTTGGTGCTCGGAAGTGGTGATTCCGGGCAAAATAGTGTTCCGGACCGATTTGCCCCAACGGCAAAAAGGTTCCGGCACTATTTAACCTAACTAAGGTGGCGATGACCAAGGGCGCGCGTTGACCGAAAAGGGGGGTGCAGGCGGGTGTGGGGGCGGAGATGGAGCAGGGTGGTGATGGGGGTGGGGGTGGAGGTGGTGGGGTAGGGGGGGCGGGTTGAGGACTTTTGCTTTCAATTACCGTTTCGATTCTTCCTGCCAACGCGTCGAGGCGACGCCGACGGTTGGCTCGGGTGGCCGGGTAGAATGAGTCTGCGTCTGCACGCATAAGAAATGCGTGCAGTCTGAGGAGGTTTCGGAGGCGGCCGCGCGAGGCGGGGCAAACCTGGGTCACTGCCGACCCGTTGCTCTCTCTCCGACAGCCCGAGGGCTGCGAAGGCAAAGGGGCGGGAAGCCGGGGGAGTTAGGCAGATCACACTGCTAGAGCCGCGGAGCCGCGGGGCCGCGAGGGTCGTCATTGATGATAGGAGAGAAGGGCGCGGGCCGTCCGGCTCAGGTGCAAAGCGAACGAATTTATTAGGGGGACGGCCAAGCCTGGCAGCCATACCTTCGAGCTGAAGTTGCCCCGGCGGATCCCCACACGTGCCGCTGGGGAGCAGGTGACCGTCGATGCCGGTGGCGATGGCGGTGACGGCGGGGGCCGAGCAGGGGGCTGGGACTCTGGCACGGCGGTATCCACGGGGGTCGCCGTCATCAGTTGGAGGACTGAGGTCCTGGCCGTTAATGCGGACGATGAAGACGCCATTAAAGAGGCGGGGATAGATG